>JAHPZR010024775.1:0-15818 GCA_019787425.1 Platygyra sinensis | reverse complement strand
ATTGGTTCTTAGCACGGTCCAGATTTTCCTATCTCTGACCACGGTCACGGTAACGGCGGGAAACCGCGCGGGTGAAATTATCATGTTCAGCTAGGTTTCGTGAATGAACTAGCAGTAATCGTCGATCTTTTCCTTTTTACACTTCCATGGACGATTAATAATCAACGGAAGTTTACCTCTGCTTACTTTTAAATAGCAAGGAAGGTCACTGTAAGTAGATTCAATTGAGTATTTTGTAGCTCTGAGAGTTTGTGTGGTTGGTTGTAGCTCGGCATTGTAATGGCGCGTAATTCTGTGTTTTTCACCGCACAATTTTAAGCTAAAAGAAGTCAATGCAGTCGAGTTTAGCCTCTGTGATAGTTGCTGTATTTAAGAGAAATTCTGTAGAATATACTGAACGAATTTCCTTGCTTTCTGCTACTCAATTTACGGTAAAAAGGTCTGATTTCGAGTGATTCACAATGACTGATAGAAATTGTGCTTGTAGTGCAACTTCAGTCAAACTTTGTGCGAAATTTCACTATCGGGAAAACACTTTTGGAGAACTTAAACTGGTGAATTAGATGTAACTAACATAAAGCAATTCAAAATAAATCTGTTGATACATCTTTCTTTGGGTAGTGTCTGAGTTTACTCGCTCGTTCATTCATTAGATCAGATTTTTCACGATGGTTTGTAGACGGCACGTAAACCAATTCAATAACAAAGTTGTGTAAACCCGATTGTAAGCCAAATTATCGCAGGAAAAAAATAAGTTATTTGCCGGCTCAGGGTCAGTCCGTATAGTGAAAAACTGTGACCTCAGGCTTGAAAATGCTGCCCTCAGCCCGCGGCCTCGGGCAGCATTTTCAAGACCTCGGTCACAGTTTTTCACTATATGGATCTCCCAGCCGGCAAATAACATATGTGACCTTACACAGGAAAACGTACACTAGCCCTTATCCGTTTAACGGACAAAAGCGTTTATCATCCGTTTGTTATCCGTTTAAACGTTTCATGAAAACCGTTTCATGCTTCAGGGGAAGCGTTTAACGTTACGATCAAACCGTTTGAACGGCTTTCACATCTGTTCATAAATTTTATGCATCCGTTAACATGGAAAGAGGTATCCGTTTAGAAATCTTAGCATCCGTTAAAACGGCAAAAGCAATCCGTTAAAAAAATCTGAGCATCCATTAAAACAGCAAAAGCAATCCGGTAAAAAAATCTCAGCATCCGTTTAAACGGCAAAAACAATCCGTTAAAAATCCGACCATCCGTTTAAACGGTAAAACCAGTGCGTTAAAAAAGTCTTAGAATCCGTTTTAATGGGAATCAATATCCGTTTTCAAAAAGTCTTAAAGAGCCTGTTAAAACGTTTTAAAGAACAGTCATGTTAAGCTCACTGTTATTACAAAGTGAAACAGAAGCTGCCGAGTTTGTATTCGCGCGGCAAAATGAAAAAAGTAGTTCGGATGCCAGTAAGACTATCAAGACAGAACAGACGATAAAGACAATGTCGAACCGAAGGGGAAGCCGCAGGATGCATGTAAATAAATCAAGTTGGCCTCTTGTTCACGAACGTTCGGTTTACAACTTATCTTACTTGTATATGGGTAAAGGAATGTCGTGTTTTGATACAGGTGGAGTTTTACAGTGAGCTTGCTTCGGTTTATATCTTTGTTTGCTTCTTGTTCAAAAAAAAAACATCGAAATGTTATCGTGGTTGGATGTAGACAAGAACAGCTGTGTTTGGGTCACGTGAATTGACGTACACTATAATTATTCGGTTTTGTTTTACAGTGTTTGGAATTTTAAATGTTATATAAGCATACCTGAATATCTTCTTTCCTGTGATATCGTTTCCCAGCTTTACTTGTTTATGTGAACTGCAGTCCGATCGCAAAATTGCAAAATACATCCTGTTGAATCTCGCCATTTTGAACTAGCGGGAGTTCTAAATAACCAGTAGTAAATGACTCCGAGGAAAATGGCTTAAACGATAATAATAACAAGGATTTGGAACTAACCAAGTATCTGCCGTCGCTATTCGTTGAGGCGTGAAGTTGACATTCAAGCCTCCAACCCGGCCCAGGCTATAAGCAAATTTCCCCCACCCCGTTAGGAAAGGTTTGTTACACGCGTCACGTGTGCAGACTCCATGTGATTGTTGTGTTGACCGAGCTTCATCCTCCACAGTTAGTTGTATTTTTATTGATAGTAAACTAGTGTAGCCAGAGCTATGAAAGTGCTGTGGAAATTTGGATGAAGTTTGCAAATATGGAAAAGGGTTCTCGGGAATATCTCTGGGCGCTGGTTCACCATCAAAGGACTGTATCTTTCGTTTGATGCATTTATTTCTCTTCTAATCTCTATACAATGTTTCACTCTCAATGTCTATTCCGGTCTGAATTCAAAGTCTTACATCAGTGGCTTATAAGTGTCATGGAGTTTAATTACAACAATACTTCAGTTATATTCTTGAGTTGCTAAACCCTATTGTATTTCATATCCCTAAAATTAGCTTACAACTATCCTTTGTTACTCTAAATATAATTAACTCAGTACGTGATCTATCGCTTTGCGCACTCTGTTCCTATAAGCGTCATGCTATGGCATAAGCAATTCGAGTTGCGCGATATAGCAAATTAACTATTATCAGACAGAGGGATTGTATAGAGCTTGTGCAGAAATGGTTGTCATTCACTTATTTTGTTTTTGGTCAAGTCCCTGAAATTGCTATAAATCAAAATCTTGCTCAGTAATCCCCATTATTTATTATTGAATACATTTCCCGTTATATTAATGAATGTTGACATGCTGAAAATTTGCATTTCAGTAAGTTCTATAGTAACTGAAACCAAGTGTACTAAAATTTTAGAGACAACAAGCTGTACAGTTGTAGTTCAAAAAAACTGAAACGTATCCAGCACAGCAAGATAACCACTATAACGTCAGTTTCTGAAAGAAATATTGACACAATAAGGTTACTAAGGTCAAAGATTTCATTAACAAAATTAACTGATTTTGTATGATTATACAAAGGACTGAAAAAATTTTATTGGCAAACAAAAAGCACATGGCAACCTCTGCACAAGTGTAAAACAAAAAACCACTGAAAGAAGTTTTAAAAAAATATTGAATGTAGCCGAGGTGCGAAATTCGCAAGAAGCACATGGCAGCTACAGGAGTAAATGACAAAGCGAAAAACCACTTAAACTGCGTTCAATTTTTTTTTGAGAATACGTGACCGCCTGTACGAAAATAAATATTATTGCATTTTCTTTCACGCCCGTCGGCCGAAAGATCTGAGCCGCCAGAGTTATTCATAATAACGGCAGACGACAGAACTATTGAAAAGCTTAGTGTATAAACTTATCTGCGGCGAACTTGGTATTATCAACAGTGTAACTTAAATACGGCAAACTTGATATCAACCAGTATTAACGACTTATATCTACTTTAACACTGCAATGAAATTGTCATCGTGCACTAGCACTCACCTGAACCGGTGTCGAAACTCAAAAATGAGGATGACAGTGGAGACCTTCTTATAGTTGTTGTCCTTATCTCGAGTACAACACGAACGTGGAAACGAGAGTACCAGGCGACACGACCTTCAGCAAGGCTTGTGGCGAGGGCAAGGTCTGGGCGCTGCTTCGCTAAACATTAACTTTTCGCTGTGCATTCTGGTCCGTTGAAAGCGAGGCTCTTCTACAGCGCAGAGCATTATGGTCCGCTGAAAGCGAGGCTAAAAACCACAGCGAAATCTCAAATTTTCCTACCTTTCTTTTATATTTAGATTATAAACTGCTGCTACGCTCGCTCCGCAGCAATCATGTTACTTAAAATAATGTTTGACCGGAAGTTTATTTGTTTATATCAATGACATTTCGTTGGAAATTTTTCTGGATTGGCGTTTTGGTTTTCTCGACAACTCGATATACAAACAAGCTTTCCAATTGTAAGTAGTTATTCGTTTGTTTTGAATCATATCATCTCTCCCGTTTACTAGAGTCTTTTTATAGCAATTACCAAGCGCTTATGGCTCAATATATTTTGGCTATTTTGCTAACTCCCTTCAAACAGAACTCTTGGTAACCATTATTTTAATGCTCTAAGTCGACCGTCAAAAATTTTGGCTGACTGTTTCAACACTTGAAGTTATCCTTTGAAAACATATAACTTAGTAACTGTTCACTTGAAGCCATCTGTTCGAAGTTTTTTGCTAGCCGTTTTAACACTTAAACCAAGCCGTTCGAAATTTTATGCTAGCCGTTTTAACGCTTCAAGCCATCCGTTCGAAATAATAGTTACTTTTTGCTAGCCGTTTTAACGCTTCAAGCCATCCGTTCGAATTTTTTTTGCTAGCCGTTTTAACGCTTCCAGCCATCCGTTTGAAATTTTTTGCTAGCTGTTTTAACGCTTCAAGCTAGCCGTTCGAAATTTTTTTGCTAGCCGTTTTAACGCTTCTAGACATCCGTTCGAAAATTTTCGCTGATCGTTCGAACGCTTTTCCAAGCCGTTTCTCGAGGTTCATTCACCGTTAAAACGTTTCTAGGAAACGTTTTAACGCTTTTAAAGGCGTTTGCTCTCCGTTCGTTATCCGTTTGCTATCCGTTTATGTTAGACCGTTTAACGGATAAGGCCTAGTGTACGTTTTCCGGTGTAAGGTCACATATACATCTTTCCAAATCCCACTCGACAGATGCGCACTTTACTCATTGCACTATTGAAATCTTGTTGTTTATCTGGAAGATTGACTCCCCTAAAGGGGGGGATGATGTTTCTAGCTATCCCATAAGCAGAATCACCATATAACATAGGGATCTCCATTTGGTGTTACAAGTCTTGCAAGCTTTGGTGTTAGACCACTCTAGTTTAACATAAATGAACCATGGGCCCAAACAGATGTGCAATTACACCATTTGGAGCATCCACAGACTAGAAACAAGCGAACAAATAATTAGGAGGAACACATGCTCTCATTTACAGCATGCATTCATGCATATAACCATGGTTGAGAAAATTGATTGTTAAAAAGCACTGAAGAAGTTTACAGGTTGAAAACAAATACCAGTGTAAATAGACATACTTGGAATTTAATACAATGCACTCCCCTGTGGCCAGTTAACATAATTTGTTGGTTCCTATCTGGTCTGGGGATAGGACAAGCTGTGCCATCAATTAAGCCCCAGCACTGATGAAGTGGAGCCCCCTTCCTGTGTATTGCATCAGCAAACAGTGCAGGGTCCAGCCATACTAAATTCAGGGAGCCAAGAAGCTGATTGAACCGTGTGTACAGATCATCTATTATCTAGCACAAAGCAAAGTAAATTGTTCCAGACTCTCAAGAAAGGAAAGAAAGAAGCAGAAATTTTTTTAAAAAATTAAGTATGTGTAAACAATAAAAAACACAAAAAACTTAAAACCTTTTTACAGTACAAAAAAGTTATCATTATTACTATTGTTATTATTATTATTATTATTATTATTATTATTACAAATTGAGTCTCATTGTACATTGAATAAAAAGCAGTCAATTTGTTCCTGCACTTCTTTGAAACACTAAAGTTATTTGATGTGAAGTATATGAAATAATTCATATTTGAACTGCGGTTGTAGATGCAATTGAAGAGTGATCATCCCAGTTAATTTTCCAATTTAAGCAATTGGAAAGAAGAAGCCTGAAAACAAATCAGGGCTTCAACGGGATTCGAACCCGTGACCTCCGTGATACCGGTGCGATGCTCTACCAACTGAGCTATGAAGCCACACATTGGGAGCGAGGTCAATTTATTGAGTTCCCAATGTGTGGCTTCATAGCTCAGTTGGTAGAGCATCGCACCGGTATCGCGGAGGTCACGGGTTAGAATCCCGTTGAAGCCCTGATTTGTTTTCAGGCTTCTTCTTTCCAATTGCTTAAATTGGAAAATTAACTGCGATGATCACTCTTCACTTGCATCTACAACCGCAGTTCAAATATGAATTATTTCATATACTTGACATCATTTCATTCCTCACGGGTGATATGAACTCAATAAATTGACCTCGCTCCCAATGTGTGGCTTCATAGCTCAGTTGGTAGAGCATCGCACCGATATTAAAGATCATGCTAGAGGCTGCCGCACACTAGCCGTTTTTTTGTTTGCTGACAAAAAAATCTTCACTTGTTGGCTAGTGTGCGGTGAATTCAGACAAGTATGTGACAAAATTGGGGCTTGTCAGCCGTTATCTGATAGTACTAGATCTCAAGACGTCATGTCGGGCCTTGTCAGCTAGTGTGTGGTGCACCAAGACAATTTGTCAGGGCTTCCACGTACAATGAGGAATTGTCATGAGAGTCGCGTGAACAAGCCTCTTTTCAAACATGGTGGAGATCGACTTGGCCCAAGACTAAACGCGGTTAGTCGCGACAAAAAATTGACTATTGTGCAGCAAGCTGATGTCTCTGACAAATTTTAACCCGATTTGACCCTGACAAAAAATCTGCAGTTCCACGACAAAAAATCGGCTAGTGTGCTGCAGCCTTAAGCTCTGGTTCAGATCTGCCAAAGATGGGTACAAGATCACACCATCAATTTGGATAACTGAGCCTGTGAAGCAGGATCACTAGAACTTCCATCCCTGAATACATAGAACACTGGTGAGTGGTGTAAAACCGAGGTGTTTCCAAAGTACCAAGCAGATGAGGAATATCCTGTTTATGAAACCTAAAGAGACATTTGATGTTCACAATGGGTTGAAAATTATATACACGTGTCACATACAGACAAACCCCCCTCGAGTTTATTTGTTTATCAGTTTTCCTGATTTCAAAATCATACTCAACAAAGCACGTTGTGCAAACCCATAACAGAGCAAAACATTTAATACAAAAGAGAATGAGGTAGATTGAGAAGGTTGATCAAATATTTTTACTTCTTGATTTTTTAAGTGGATCACAAAGAATTCTATGAAAGAATGAAAACGTCGTTTACTATATGCAAATACCTCCATTGGTTCTGGAGATATTTACGTTTGAAAAATGCCGTAGGAATAAAAGTCTTCCTTTTTTCTCTTCCTATAAAGAATTAGTTATGAGAAAGTACAAAATTGAATGTTACATCGCTGCCAAGAACAATAATAGTAAGATGCTTGAGGCTAAGTGGAAACCTGTTCTGCATTATAATTCACTAGGTACATAGGTGTGTAGTTGAAAAAAACAAGCAAACAAACAAACTGTAAAAGTAGTATAAGAATTGTACTATAAGGAAGTACTGTATAGTAAGTGGTATAAGTAACATATCGTTAGTGGTATTGTTAGCAGTTTGTGCCTTGTTTTTGTTGGTAGTGTCCTGTGTTGTAATAAAGGAAAAAAAAATTAAAAAAAAAAGTTTGAAAAATGTGTGAAATATGCAAATGTGATGACTGATGATGTCATATACTCAACCCAAAATAATATCATGTATATAAATAGAGCTACCTTAGCCAATTTGCAGCGAAGACCATTGAAACTTGGTAGGCTAATAGTTCTACAGAAAACACACCCACAGCTATAAAAATTTTGTTCCCATGGCAACTCACTCTTTTTCAGTCCCAATCCACTTGATTTCAATATGTAAGTGGTTTTTAGGCCGAAAAACGTTAAACAAGGCCACAAACTCAAGCTAACATATTTATATAATTGAATAGATGCTGTGTAGCACTAAGAATTACTGTGAAATTAAAAGTTTTGTCCAAAAAGTGCTAATGTTTCTAAGATAAAAGGAAACGAGATTTTTCGGGAATAACCCTTTGTCAGTCCATAAAAAACAAACTTTAAAGTTCACGAGCAAAAACTGTTAACATACGCGCGTGCTATGGCGTTGATGCACCTCACAAATACTGTGCGCGCACGTTGTCTCTATCCTGAAGATGTACTAGAGAAACTTGAAATCAATGTTCAAGCCCCCGGGGGCTAGTGTGCCCAGCTTGAAAATGAGTTGCCTTTCCTCGCATTGTCATGTTGGCGCTCCTCCCTTTACTTGCCTCACCACAGACACTCGCATGTCATGGACTTGGTTGTGGCCAGGGAGATTGAAGTGTTCGGCCACAGGGAACCCACCTCCCTGGTAACGAGGGTTCTGTTTAAAGCCCTCCACTGAACAAAGGTGTTCCCCAAAACGATCCGAAAGCCTTTGACCGGTTTCGCCAATGTATAGCTTGTGACAGCGCTGACACGTGATAACATAGACTACACCAGCTGCAGTACAGTCGAACCGTCCCTTTAGCCGAACATCTCCGCTGGCATAACCGACCGTTGTTGTCTTTCCTGTGAAGTGGCATGTGCGGCACTGGGATCTGTAGCAAGGAAAGGTTCCCGCTGGTGTGGCTTGGGTATCATCAGCGCGAGACGACTAAGTACTATGAACCAGGATGTCTCGGAGACTTGTATCCCGCCGATAAACACACAAAGGCTTGGTGTTGAAAATTTCCTTTGTAGTTGGGTCATCGGTCAGAATACGGAAGTTCTTGAGAAGAATTTTCTTGACTTCCTGGTTCTTTGGGTGGTAAGTGAGGACTAAAGGTACTTTGGCGGCACGTCGGGTTCAAAGAAAAAGAAGCTGCCAATGCTATCGGTCAAGCCATTAGCACCTGCCAATTGCCTCCCAAGCTAAACATCTTACAGTCGAGCATCCCAGGACCTCGAAATTCTACATGCTCCCTAAAATTCATAAGGCTGGTAATCCTGGACGTCCAATCATTTCAGCTTGTAACTGCCCATCTCCAACATCTCCACCTACCTTGATTCGGTGATGGCTCCTCTTGTGAGACAACTATCAAGCTACGTGAAAGACACAAATCACGCACTTCAAATCTTGGAATCGTTTACTTTTTCAGGCCCAAATAGATACCTTTTCACTATGGACATTAAGTCCCTCTACACCGTAATCCCAAAGAATGATGGTTTGCAAGCTTTGAAGTACCACCTCAATCTACGTTCGTTACAGCAACCACCAACAGACACGCTCGTTCGACTTGCCGAACTTGTTCTCAATCTAAATTCTTTTGAATTTAACAACAAACACTACCAGCAGGTTTGGGGCATAGCCATGGGAACGAAAATGGGCCCAAACTATGCTTGCCTCTTTGTTGGCTATGTTGAGAGGAAGATGCTTGAAGATTACCAGGGAAACAAACCTCAACTCTAAAAACGCTATATTGATGACGTACTTGGGGCATCCTCTGACACATGACAAGATCTCGAAAACTTTATTAGAATTTTGTTCCGCTTACCATCCTTCTCTCAAATACACCTTTGAGATCAGCAAGTCTTCGCTTTCTTTTCTGAACCTCTGCCTTACCATATCCGATGCCAGGATAACTACAACGATACACTACAAGCCCACCGATACCCACAGCTACCTTGACTACAGCTCATCCCATCCTCCTCACTGCAAGAAAGCCATTCCATACAGTCAGTTTCTCTGTCTTCGAAGGATCTGCTCAGACGATGATGTGTATGTGGAAAGAAATGGCATCGTTCTTTGAGAACAGAGGATATCCTCGTAGTGTCATTACCAACAGCCAAAGGCGAACCCAGGGGATCAGCCGTGAAAGAGCACTTGGCAATTCCGAACAAGGGGACAGAACCCGACGTGCCGACAAAGTACCTTTAGTCCTCACTTACCACCCAAAGAACCAGGAAGTCAAGAAAATTCTTCTCAAGAACTTCCATATTCTGATGGATGACCCAACTACAAAGGAAATTTTCAACACCAAGCCTTTGTGTGTTTATCGGCGGGATACAAGTCTCCGAGACATCCTGGTTCATAGTACTTTGTCGTCTCGCGCTAACAATACCCAAGCCACACCAGCGGGAACCTTTCCTTGCCACAGATCCCAGTGCCGCACATGCGACTTCACAGGAAGGACGACAACGGTCGGCTACTCCAGTAAGGGACGGTTCGACTGTACTGCGGCTGGTGTAGTCTACGTTATCATGTGCCAGCGCTGTCACAAGCTATACATTGGTGAAACCGGTCGAAGGCTTTCGGATCATTTTGGGGAACACCTTTGTTCAGTGGAGGGCTTTAAACAGAACCCCCGTTACCAGGGAGGTGGGTTCCCTGTGGCCGAACACTTCAATCTCCCTGACCACAACCAAGTCTATGACATGCGAGTGTCTGTGGTGAGGCAAGTGAAGGGAGGAGCGCCAACATGAAAACGCGAGGAAAGGCAACTCATTTTCAAGCTGGGCACACTAGCCCCCGGGGCTTGAACATTGATTTCAAGTTTCTCTAGTACATCTTCAGAATAGAGACAACATGCACGCGCAGTATTTGTGAGGTGCATCAATGCCATAGCACATGGGTACGTTAACAGTTTTTGCTTGTGAACTTTAACGTTTGTTTTTTATCGACTGACGAAGGGGTTATTCCCAAAACGTCTCGTTTCCTTTTATATTAGAAACATAAGCACTTTTTGGACAAAACTTTTAATTTCATTTTAACATATTTATATGCCTGTTGGATCATGTATATGAGGCACCATTTTGCAAATATGAAAATGGGACGTCAAAGGTGGCCAGAGATGCCTTTAATATTGGGGAGGTCTGGAACCCAATATGTTGCCATGGTAACAAACCTGTTAACTTCAAGTTGTGGAGCACATGTAGTAGAATTTTACTGCAAAAAAATCAATTATTTCTGATACAAATTGGCTGAGATATCCTTTCTCATCATATTTGATCAAAATTTAGTTGAGAGTATGACGTCATCACTTGGCTAATTTGCACATTTTAAAAACTTGAATATCTCTGGAACAAAAAGAGATATTTGAAAATAGTAAACAGCATTTTGCTTCTCATGCAGGCTACTTGTTTATGCTTTAAAATGACTTTGATAGAAAAGATGCGATTTTCGTCATTGTGGCACTTTAAGGGAGATAGTTTTTTAACCCTTTAACCCCTAAGGTGTCTCCCTTTGACAAGTAAAATCATCTGGCGTTAGAGTAAAATCTTTTGGCGTTAGACAGAGTAAAATCTATAAGTCACTCTTAATAATTTTACTCTTTTTACAGTTAATTGTAAACTTATGTAAATTTGTAAACTTTCATCTATCAATTTCAGCTTTTAATTGTAATTTTATCGATCAATTATTTTAGCTTTTTATTAAGTGTCCACAATTAGCTCTCAGCTTAGAGCTAAATCTATCAACCCTCAAATAAAGGTTATTATTATTATTATTATTATTATTATTATTATTATTATTATTATTATTATTATTATTATTATTATTATTATTAGGGAGTAAAGGGTTTTTTTACTCTAAATACCAAGTCATTGTCCCTGCAAACGAAAAAGGCGACTAATTTAACAACTAGTGCTACCTAAATATCTGCTGGCATTCGATTTTGCCAACATCCTCTAGGTGTGTACATGAACCTAGCCTTGTGGCTCAGAGAAGCAGCAAACAGCATCCAACAAAAGCAAGTCTAGATCATCATCCCTGCTTTCAGCACTGCTACTCTTGCTATCATCCAAAAGCATGATTTTCAAAATATCCCTTGAATTTTTTCCTGGTATAAGTGAAAAGATTTGTTAGTGGTTATGTGCCAAATGAAGAAGATCTGGAGCAACTAAGGCTACCTCAAAACTTACCTCTGTGCAGCTGCCATCTTGTTTTCCTGAGAGTATCCCATGATGCATAGGTAAAAAGGAAACCTCAATCTTAAGCCCAAACTATGCACATACAGCGAACTCCGACCCATAAACTGCTTGCTGACGTTTGCAGTTAAAGGAGAAACCCTCAATCTTCAGGTCTCTATTACATGTAGTACGACATCAGAATAACTGCATTTATGAACAAACACTAGTAAACTAAATTATAACTGGAAACTTGTGGTCATGCACTTGTAAGCAAAATTGCATTGGCTAAAACAGCAAGTAATTATTTCAACATACAACAACAACAAACTGGTTTGGATTTTAAAATCTCCATGGTAATTGCAAGTGGTCTAAGAAAACAAATTTAGTGTAAAAACTATCCAGGTTTGGTTTGTCTACAACCCAACTCATGAAGTTTGTGCAGGGAAATACCAGATTTGGTTGTGAAGCAATACAAATTTGTGTTACAAACTAAGCTGGATAATCAATACACAGGTTTGGTGAACAATTTTACTTCCATGAAAACCAAACTTGGTTTAGTTAGTTAAAAACTCACTTTGGGTGTTGGAAAGAAGAAGTTAAACTATGATTTAGTCATATACTACTTTGGATTGTTTGTGTTTATTTTTCCTTGCTTAAAATATCCATAAAGAAATCCAACTTAAAACCAAACGTGGTTATTAAGCCATTTGGATATTCCAAAATCCAATACAAATCCAAGTTTCATGATACTTGGAAATTTTGGAGTTTTTTCCAGTGATGGCTTAGAAGTGCCTGCCTAACCTTTTTGTTTTTAAATGCACCACAACTGATTGCTCTGTACAGTGATGGCATTGGTTTACACCGCACAATGCCAGTGCTTCTGAGATTTGCCAATTTTTTAATCATTGTTTTTTATTTGAAGTGCACAGAAACCTAGCAAGTAATATATAGATTTAGCCAATTAATTAATTATTTGGAATGTTGTTACTAATGAAAATAATCCAACATATATGCAAGGTAAATTACAAGCAATTTTAGTTTCAGCCCGAACTAGGATAACATTAACAAATAGAGGTGTAAGATGGTGTGATAATGAAAATAGTCCCTAAATCCCTAGTATACACATATGAAAAGTTGAAAAGTTTTTGTTTTCTAACTTGATCCCCAAAGATACAGATGATATTTCGTTGCTGGTGATGAATACTTGCATAGGCTTCCAAAAATATTTTTATTGTTTAATTTCAATGTGAATTGTTCTTTTTCTCGACTGAGATTTTGGACTACAGGAGCTGTTATTGGGTTCCACTCAATAATTTTGCTGTGATTAAATTATACCAAAAACTGTAAGTAAGCTAAGACTAAGCTATGTTATGTATTTCGTCTGCAGTACACAACCAAATGCACCCAAAGGTTATGAGGCATAGTTGCATTTTTTAGGAGAGCCCAACATATCCAAGACATGTTTTGATTGACACATCAATTGACGAAAATTTAAAGTAAATTGAAGAAACAATACATCAATATCCTTCATGGACCAAAGCTGCACATGGCAATATAAAGCAATCATTTACAGTCTTTCCCATAAAACGGTGAACACCAGAAAAAATTTATGGAATGTTTATTGTTTCGCAACCAATCAGATGCAAGAAGAAACCGCAAAAGATAACTGTCAAACCACAATGGCGTGAAAGGTTTGATTAGTCATGACTTCACACGGAACAACGTGCTGGCTTTTTTCTTCCTTATGGCTTTTTTCTTCCTTATGAGCAAATAATAAATATGATGCGATATTGTACTGAACCGGCAAAGTTAAAGCAAGCAGACCGGATCAACATGGCTAGACAACGCATCTAAGAGCAGAAAAAAATTAATGTATTTTCAATTTTTAATTCGAAGTTGGAACAATTACATGAGCACTAATAATTATGAACACCAACGTATCAAGTTGTTATGTTATAGTTTCCTAAGTTGATGTATTCTATGAGGTCCAATCGAACACGGAATAAAAACAAAACAAGTCAACTGATAAGTCTGATCCGAGTGGTTGTTCGATATTTACAATAGGCCATAGATAATGATAAAAATTAACTGATGAAAACAACCTTGCAAACTTTCACCCGTAATATTATATAAGATACACTTGCGATTCACCTGCTTAAAGTTCACAGAGTCAATAGTAAGGATGGAATCTCTGTCCAAGATCGGGAACGACTGATGTTGAAGGACTAACTTGGACCGCTCCACCGCTACTGGCGACTACATGCACTTGATTTGCTTGAAAATTTACTTGTCCTGATCCTTGAGCTGGTGTAGCTGGTGGTGTACACATCACAATAACTTGCACTCCCCTTTGGGAGCACTCTATCATGTACGGTAAGCACCAATCATCCGATTCTGGAGGTATTTTATTTCCTAGTACTCTTTGGAGGTACACTAAATCTTTGTCCAGGTCTTGCCGCTTAAGATATCTAATTGGATTAAGTCTCTTTAGCTGAGGGCGCATAACGGCAAAAAAACTTCCAGGCGACTTTTGAATCTGCAACGTGAATTGCTCGAGGGTTTGTTTTGCAGTTTCGGAATTTTTTTTCATAGTTGCCACCATTTTTTGAGCTTCTCCAAGGGATTTAGCAACTTCTGGGTGTTTATCCTTCATTCTGCATTTCATGTGTGAATCGCATTGCACACCTCGACATGTATTTCTATTGTGGCCGCTCTGCTGACAATTTCCACAAACTCGACCGTGCGTTAAGGTTTCAAGAGAATCATTTTCCCTTCTCAGCTGTGACAAATGCTCTTGTGTAGTCGCTACTTGTGCTTCCAAGAAACTAACGTTTTCCACCAGCTCCATCTTACAGCGTTCAAGTGGAGAATCCACAGTACTTGGTGGTGTCACTGTTGGTGTACTGATTGGCAGGGTTTCCTGATTTATTTCTTTGTCACCAAATTATAGCTTTAGTTTTAGTAGCCGTAACTTCTTCGGCGATGAAAACTTATAGTCCAGGTCAGCTTCCTCTAAATATTGCAGGGATTTTCGGCTTGAAAAACCTTGAGCTTCAAAAACCCCACTCAGTCTCTCGATTCCTGCTATTCCCATTGCTGATAACCATTCTTGAATTTCAGACATTGAAGCACTGTTGAAATTACTAAACTACCATTTCGCGTGGGAATCAAAACAACATTCTGCTGTAAAAATTGAGCCAACCACAAAGTTCAAAAGGTCATGCTACTGGGCTGTGATTGGTTGTTTTCGATTCATGTTTTTAGAAAGCTTCACCCTTAGGTATAAATTTGCTCAATGCTTCATTCCCTTGGTTCCACTTAAACACAGTTGACAATGAGCAAAATAGTGATCAACAACTGCACTATGAAAGGGTATCGTGCATATGAACCAGCTGTAAGTGTGAGGGATACATACGAGTGCCAACCTGAGATCAACAACAGATATGACATTAATGCAGTTTCCGTGCACAGTGCCTCAAACGAAGTCAAAGGACATGTTCCTATAAATTTATGTGATTACATGAGGTCTCTTTTCGCTCGCCTACCAGGCAAATTACTTGTACTTTGGTAAGTGACACTTTGACCAGCGTCTTGAACCTATAACTTTATGGATAACTTCTAGACACAAATATCACAACCTCTACTCTGTTCAGTTTACCCCGCGAGGTTCTTGATTTTCATGTGCGTGATTGCTTAACTGAAGTAAAGAAATATAGCATTGGGGTGAAAGGTAGTACAACAATGTCCAGGGTATTATGGTGGATGGAGAAGAAATTAAATTGGAACTCTTTGCAGATGATTTAACCGCTTTTTTTGATTAATGATACTTCTTTATTGCAGTTTTTAGAACTTTTAAACAGCTTTGGAGAGTGTTCTGGTCTGAGAATAAACCAGGATAAATCTGAAATGATGTTACTGGGAGATTGTGCTCACTCGTCACTCAGCCACACCCTTTTTAAAACTATTAAAATAAAAACTTATGTTAAAATTCTGGGAATTCATTTTACATATGACTATCGCATCAGACAAAAGTTGAACTTTGACGAATTAATCACTTCTATTAAGAATAAGTTAAGGATATGGAAATGGAGAGATCTCACTATTATTGGAAGGATTCAAATTGTCAAGACATTCATTATCCCAATATTCCTTTATCGAGCAAGCATGATCTGTTTAGACAAAGAATTTGTGAAAGAGGCCAATAAAATTATTTTTAACTTTATTTGGA
>JAHPZR010024774.1:0-24476 GCA_019787425.1 Platygyra sinensis | reverse complement strand
AACTGCTCAGTTATCACCAAGGTTTACAGTGACATCCAGACGTTTCATCGGAGTGTGCCACTGTTGCCTTTAATAATTCCTTTTTTTATTTAACTGCTCAGTTATGAAAAAGGTTTACAGTGGCGTCCACAGAAGTTGATATAGAACATAAAGGAAATCGGAGAAAATGAATTGAAAGAATAAATAAATAAGAATAAATGAGCTTCTTGCACTGCAAAAAATGTTTGTTTCTTGTGGTACTTAACAGAGCACCAAGTTTTAAATGGTTTGTCACAAATGCGCTCTTTGCTATCTTCATCATACACTTGAAAGGTAATTTTCATGGACACAGCAGTTTACAAAGGGAAAAAATAGCCCTTCGGGAAGCAGAAACGAATGGGTGAAGCGTTAATACGTCATTAATTTTTGTAATTGTGGTTTATCATAAGCTTTGTCTGCTCAAATTCATGGATCCAAATAAAGAAACTGTCCCTGCCGCATGCATAAAGATCAATAGCCTGCGTAGCTTGGCGTTTTAAGCAATTTGAGCATGCGTGCATGAAGCAGTGAAGCTGCGACAATGAGCGGAAAAGGCTTCGCCACACATTTTGTTTGGCGGCTTTGTAGTGCCAAGTTTTACGCAGACCAAATTATCTGGATTTGTCTTCGTGTGCAGCAGTCCCTGTGCTTCTGGTGACAAAAATTATTTTGACAGCTGTGGCGGCGGATTTTGACACCCATTACTTTGCACACGTAATTCCTGAGAGCCAAACATAAAATATATGTAAGGAATGTGGGTCTATCAACCCTGCATTCCTTTGAGGTACTTCCAGATAGACCCTGCTGCGTCTCATCATGCTCACGGAGCTAGCCATATAATGAATGCAATAATTAAAATGAACCTTGAGCCCTAATTCTTATTGCCACCCAGCTCCCCCACACCTGTTTTCGTCATTGGCTTTTTAGCTAGCAAGCACTCTCTTGATCTCTTTAAACCTTCATTATTACAAACAAAGACTGTCCCATAGCCCATTGCAAAAATGCCAGACTGGGAAAGAGAATGGTTGTTTTCAGTTTGTTTGAAAAACTAAGGTATTCAAATTAGAGATTAACAAAATGTGAGAGTCTTCACCAAAGATAGAAGGAAGTGTTTAGAGTAAAATGGCAAAAATGATAGCTCTTCAAATATCTCCTAAAATGAAGAGTTTGTATTGATTTGGTAGACAGGGATTGTATGGATATTTGCAACTTTTGTGAGGCCCCATTTCGGCAATTTTCCTCTGAAAACTCTTAAACTTGGCTGGGTATCTTTTCTTTTAGTAACATTTCAGTTGAAATGTTATGATTTTTTATCTAATTAATATCATCCCAGTGCTTTCACTTTTTGTTGCACTTCACATATTCCTTGCCTGCACTCAGCCGATTCTCCCCACTCAAGAGGGGCTGAGGAGCACTGGGAATAACACCTTAAATTCGCCATTTAATGGTGAGTTGAGATTGATCAGCGTGTTTTAGATCTCAAACGATTTGTCCTCCTAATTAGGTATCGGAAAAATTCGTGCTCAGTTTGAAACAGTTAGATCATAAGCAGCGCTGAAAAATTGGAAGTTGAACACCATGAAATGTTGACACAAAAAGAGGTACTTTGTTGAAAATATTAAGAGGTGAGCCAACTGATATCCTTTTTTACATAATTTTATTTTTCATTGTTGATAGGGGTGGGCTTTAGGGTTGATTACAGTTTTACAGTGTAAATAGACTTATTTTACACTAGATTTTTTATTAGGTCAGTGGTAACCGGTCGTGTCACCAACGTGTCAGTTAGCCAACATATGAAGTCATTTTGCCAACGTCTAAGGTCAGTTCGCCAACGCTTATAAGTCGTTTCGCCAACGCCCAAAATACTTTGTGAAATAGATCTGAAATATATTTACAACTTACCAAAAGAAGATATCCAAGACGAATGGTTCGTTTTGGCTTGTTAATGTCTGTTTCACTCGCCCCAATCTCTCTCTCTCCCACGCCATACGTACGCTGGGTGAGGCGGCTTACGGTACTTTGCGAAACGAAACAAAACCGTACTTTGCGAAATGAAACTTTGCGAAATGATACTTTGCGAAATTGCACTTTGTGAAATGATTAAGTGTAAGATCTATTGCTAAACAAGGCAATTTGAAGTAATGCAGAAATCGTAAGCCTTCAAGGGAAAAAGAAAAGAAAAGTCCGTAGACAAGCCACTCTTGTTTTGAATAGGAATGGCTTAGTGTTTGTTTCACATGGACGTATTTTCACGTTGCGTACACCCAAACTTGTGTGAAGGAAAATATTCATTTTGTTGTAGTTAACTTTGATCTGCATGACTTTTGGTACTTGAACTTATTAAATGGTCACATGTTTTAGTCTTCTTGGTCCCTCAGGGCCCGCAGAGCGGATTTTCAAGTGGGGGGGGGGGGCTAGCACGAATGTGTTAGCTTGAGCCAACTAGGGGGGTCTGGGGGCATACTCCCCTGGGAAAATTTGAAATTAAAGGCTTCTGAAATGGCTAGAAATGGATCTAAAACTGCCAAAAGTGAAGTTACTTTTCATTTCTTATAAAACGAGTAAAGAACTGCCTTTTCACGTTTGACCAAATTTAAATGAATAGACCAACTTCTAAGCTAAACCCAACAGACGAGTGTCACCCAGACTCTTTAAGTCCGATTCTTTGAAGGTGCCAAAGTTGCTTTTTCGATTTTCATTAAGAGCTCCAAACTCATTGGCAACATCTATAAGACAAAGTTTGTCTGTTCTCTGTTTGTGGGTATTAATTAAGTATTGTCAGATTGCTAAATCTTGTTGACAATACTTAATACCCACAAATAGAGTATGACAGCAGTCTGCATATATTTAATTCTTTATCAGTGATCATCAACCGTTTCGTTTTTACATATCCTCCGTTGCAAATTTAGCCTGAAGTAAACAAAGAATCAGTCATTGAAAAACTTAGTTAAAAAAAGCTCAATTCAGAAGGAAAAAGGAGGCTTTTTCTACTCGACAAATAATCGTTTCAGGGACTATGCTAAACACCTGCTTTCCCTTGCTTTCCTAGAAATCAAAACAAACGTGAAACTGAATAAATCTCGTCCTTCGTTTATGTGGTTCAATCGATCGATTTACTCATTCAGTTCCTTATTTAATATATTGCAAGTGGATGTCTCCATTCCAAAAGCCCAACTTCGTCTTCATTAGGATACGTTAGCATAGGAAACGAAAGCAAAAATACGTATTCTGACGAATGAAAGTCAAGTTAAGCCCTGCCATGTTTTGATTTTCGAATGTCATGGAAGTTCAAAGGGTCACCCATAGCTCGTAACCTTTTTTGAGAATATTTTCAGAATTTGCTGTTTCGTTTTCAGCCTATGTGTAGTTGAAATTTTTTTATCTACCCTGGAGTGTAGTCTCGTTGGGTGAAACCATGTACCAGAGTGCTTTTTTGAGCCTTGAATTTCGTTTAAACACAGGTAAAAATAGTGCTTGAGTGACGCTCGCAATTGTAGTGTAAATTACGCGTAAAAAGCCTTTTCTTACACGTTTTTCTTTACAGCTTTTCAATTGCCCAAGCTGAATTTTTTATATGTTGTAAAGCAATAATAGGGCTTTGCAAAAATGTATTTTTCACTTGCAATTTCTATGCACCAAGGTGCGAAAGATGCCTTCAAAAATGCCCTATTTTTAGAATTGTTTCAAAGTGTAAAAACTAGGAATCTTTGGGTGCTTCTAACCTGAAATGAAAATGCAGTTCTTTCCAATATTTGTACATCCTTGTGTTATAATTATGACACCAAAGATACATGTAAAAGATCATTTTGATTGACCAATGTGTCTTTCTCTGAGAGTGATGTGAATATGTCCAAGGTTTTGGCTGAATTTATGGCAGCCGCGGCACGAAAACCGCAATTCTACTTTTTGTTGGATTTCTCAAAATCAAAAACTCTCGGGTAAGTCTTAGACTTACCGTATTTACCCATGTATTAGTCGATCCCGTGTATAAGTCGACCTCCAATTTTTCGAGCCAAAAACTAGATTTTCTTAATTTTGCAGGTAAGAATTTCTTAGAAAACTTATCTTATATTTCTTACAATTATCTTCTTTTAGCTACTACGGATATGAGAACAAGTCACAGCAAGTTTCAACGTGAAGTTTTCATACGCTTTTTACGGCACGTACACGAGTATTTTACCATTTTAAAGGTTTGCTCTGGAAGAAACCCGAATTGCTATTGCAGAGGGCATCGCAGGGATTACTCAACTAAATTCTATCGCTTACTTCCGCCACTGTGGTTATCTTGTGTGACAATCAGTTTAAAAAAGTAACACAACAGTTTTCTAATACAGTAATTGCAGTCTTAAAAGTCTTGAAATAAATAGTTCAAAATGTTTTCATTTTAGGAGCTACAAAAAAAGTACTTTTCAACATAAAAACACTCCGCTTTTTCTTGCAAAATGCTTAGGCGTCAACAGTGGCGAATGAACCGGGCACAAATACAATAGCAGCAATTAGCATCTGGTAAACCTGCAAGTGGTCTTCTGGGTCACAAAATACAATGTAATTGCATGGCACTACAATGCCTCCACTAGGCTCCAAGTCCTCGGCCGGGGCACTGAACTTGGGGTAGGTAAACTTGTAATTTGGCTGTAAAAAAAATGTATATAGTTATAATATATTGATGTCCACTATTGCAAATAACTATGGAGGGTGAAGATATTCTCATAAATTGACCTGAGGTGGAAAATCTCTCGAAGCATTGCGTGACATCTGAAAAATTTGGGGTTAAGAATATCTAGTAGTTAAAAAAAAACAAACAAATAAGGAATACTGAAATAACATATACAAAAGTTTTAGTTGCTGTACTACCTTTCTTTTTTTTGTATTTTATTATTTTATTTCATCTTAGAAAGTTAGATACACTTACAAATACATGCACATACATTACACGTACACGGTGGACCTCTTTACATATATTACACACATTCATTTTTAAACATCTTAACAACAAGTGCAGTACAATATTATAATTGTGATTGTAATTGCATTAGTTTTCAGTGAACTTGCCCCACTTTTTAAGATGGAAGGGCAACTTGTTACAAGACTTAGCAACCATCATTTCAAGTTGGTGAATGATTTTAATCCCAGTGATTAATACCATAATGGATGGTTTAGTTTTGTTACATCTGCAGGAATAAATGTATTTTTTCGCAATCAACAAAATATGGTTTACAAATAAATCTCTATTACAATCCATTATACCAAACATTATATCTTTATTAGATAGAGGTTCAATTTCAATGTCTTGGTTGTCCATCCATTTTATAACTTCTGCCCAGAATTTCTTAGTGTAATGGCAAGTTACAAAAAGGTGTTCAAGAGATTCATCTGCTTCTCCACAAAAAGACCAAGCTGAAGATGGAATTATCCCAATTTTGCTGAGGAGGACATTCGTGGCAAGACATCTATTGAGAAGTTTATATTGAAGTTCACGTGATTTTGCGTCCAAGGCAACACGATGTGGTAGGCTGTATATTTTTGTCCAATCTAATTCATCGGATGCGAATTGAGCGTTGTATTTGAGTTGAGCTGTTGGTGGAGTAATGCTTCTATCACGAATTTCCTTATAAATGAGCTTTGATTCGGCTTTGCCAAGTAAGACATTTTGACCATTAAAGTGTAACTGAACTTGATTTTGTGAGTTGAAAGGCTCGATAAAAGAATGATTACATGTTTTTAAAAATGCGTGCCATTCAGTTGGGAGAGCATCAATTACACAAGTAAGTCTGAAAGCATCTAATGGTTAAATATTCAATTCTCGAAGATGGTTAGTCTAAAGCTTATTGTCTTCATAAATCAGATCTCCTATTTTGAGAATGCCTATATTTGCTAACCTATTGTGATAGACAGACTTACCATCCACACAAATAGCTTTGTTATTCCATAAAATTATTTTTGAAAGATCTGGATTGGTGGGGTTTTGTAAGCTGCCTTGCATTGCAGCTAAGCATTCTGCGAAGTATTTAAGGCATTCCTCATAAAACCTTGGAAGCTTGGTGGGCAAGGTTTTTATATTATAGTCGCAACATAGGATAAATTTACCTCCAACTGGTTTTAGATAATGCAGAAGTATAGTTTTCCAACTGCTTAGTTGCTCATTTGCGAGTCGTTTGCAGCAAAGTACTCTTTGGGTTTTAATTATGGAATCTAGGTATGGAGCTTTGAGCCTGCCATCTTCGATGTCACTAATAAGCGCTAGGTGTTTGATTTTGTCTTTTCCTTTCCAAATAAAGTTAAAAATAATTTTATTGGCCTCTTTCACAAATTCTTTGTCTAAACAGATCATGCTTGCTCGATAAAGGAATATTGGGATAATGAATGTCTTGACAATTTGAATCCTTCCAATAATAGTGAGATCTCTCCATTTCCATATCCTTAACTTATTCTTAATAGAAGTGATTAATTCGTCAAAGTTCAACTTTTGTCTGATGCGATAGTCATATGTAAAATGAATTCCCAGAATTTTAACATAAGTTTTTATTTTAATAGTTTTAAAAAGGGTGTGGCTGAGTGACGAGTGAGCACAATCTCCCAGTAACATCATTTCAGATTTATCCTGGTTTATTCTCAGACCAGAACACTCTCCAAAGCTGTTTAAAAGTTCTAAAAACTGCAATAAAGAAGTATCATTAATCAAAAAAGCGGTTAAATCATCTGCAAAGAGTTCCAATTTAATTTCTTCTCCATCCACCATAATACCCTGGACATTGTTGTACTACCTTTCACCCCAATGCTATATTTCTTTACTTCAGTTAAGCAATCACGCACATGAAAATCAAGAACCTCGCGGGGTAAACTGAACAGAGTAGAGGTTGTGATATTTGTGTCTAGAAGTTATCCATAAAGTTATAGGTTCAAGACGCTGGTCAAAGTGTCACTTACCAAAGTACAAGTAATTTGCCTGGTAGGCGAGCGAAAAGAGACCTCATGTAATCACATAAATTTATAGGAACATGTCCTTTGACTTCGTTTGAGGCACTGTGCACGGAAACTGCATTAATGTCATATCTGTTGTTGATCTCAGGTTGGCACTCGTATGTATCCCTCACACTTACAGCTGGTTCATATGCACGATACCCTTTCATAGTGCAGTTGTTGATCACTATTTTGCTCATTGTCAACTGTGTTTAAGTGGAACCAAGGGAATGAAGCATTGAGCAAATTTATACCTAAGGGTGAAGCTTTCTAAAAACATGAATCGAAAACAACCAATCACAGCCCAGTAGCATGACCTTTTGAACTTTGTGGTTGGCTCAATTTTTACAGCAGAATGTTGTTTTGATTCCCACGCGAAATGGTAGTTTAGTAATTTCAACAGTGCTTCAATGTCTGAAATTCAAGAATGGTTATCAGCAATGGGAATAGCAGGAATCGAGAGACTGAGTGGGGTTTTTGAAGCTCAAGGTTTTTCAAGCCGAAAATCCCTGCAATATTTAGAGGAAGCTGACCTGGACTATAAGTTTTCATCGCCGAAGAAGTTACGGCTACTAAAACTAAAGCTATAATTTGGTGACAAAGAAATAAATCAGGAAACCCTGCCAATCAGTACACCAACAGTGACACCACCAAGTACTGTGGATTCTCCACTTGAACGCTGTAAGATGGAGCTGGTGGAAAACGTTAGTTTCTTGGAAGCACAAGTAGCGACTACACAAGAGCATTTGTCACAGCTGAGAAGGGAAAATGATTCTCTTGAAACCTTAACGCACGGTCGAGTTTGTGGAAATTGTCAGCAGAGCGGCCACAATAGAAATACATGTCGAGGTGTGCAATGCGATTCACACATGAAATGCAGAATGAAGGATAAACACCCAGAAGTTGCTAAATCCCTTGGAGAAGCTCAAAAAATGGTGGCAACTATGAAAAAAAATTCCGAAACTGCAAAACAAACCCTCGAGCAATTCACGTTGCAGATTCAAAAGTCGCCTGGAAGTTTTTTTGCCGTTATGCGCCCTCAGCTAAAGAGACTTAATCCAATTAGATATCTTAAGCGGCAAGACCTGGACAAAGATTTAGTGTACCTCCAAAGAGTACTAGGAAATAAAATACCTCCAGAATCGGATGATTGGTGCTTACCGTACATGATAGAGTGCTCCCAAAGGGGAGTGCAAGTTATTGTGATGTGTACACCACCAGCTACACCAGCTCAAGGATCAGGACAAGTAAATTTTCAAGCAAATCAAGTGCATGTAGTCGCCAGTAGCGGTGGAGCGGTCCAAGTTAGTCCTTCAACATCAGTCGTTCCCGATCTTGGACAGAGATTCCATCCTTACTATTGACTCTGTGAACTTTAAGCAGGTGAATCGCAAGTGTATCTTATATAATATTACGGGTGAAAGTTTGCAAGGTTGTTTTCATCAGTTAATTTTTATCATTATCTATGGCCTATTGTAAATATCGAACAACCACTCGGATCAGACTTATCAGTTGACTTGTTTTGTTTTTATTCCGTGTTCGATTGGACCTCATAGAATACATCAACTTAGGAAACTATAACATAACAACTTGATACGTTGGTGTTCATAATTATTAGTGCTCATGTAATTGTTCCAACTTCGAATTAAAAATTGAAAATACATTAATTTTTTTCTGCTCTTAGATGCGTTGTCTAGCCATGTTGATCCGGTCTGCTTGCTTTAACTTTGCCGGTTCAGTACAATATCGCATCATATTTATTATTTGCTCATAAGGAAGAAAAAAGCCATAAGGAAGAAAAAAGCCAGCACGTTGTTCCGTGTGAAGTCATGACTAATCAAACCTTTCACGCCATTGTGGTTTGACAGTTATCTTTTGCGGTTTCTTCTTGCATCTGATTGGTTGCGAAACAATAAACATTCCATAAATTTTTTCTGGTGTTCACCGTTTTATGGGAAAGACTGTAAATGATTGCTTTATATTGCCATGTGCAGCTTTGGTCCATGAAGGATATTGATGTATTGTTTCTTCAATTTACTTTAAATTTTCGTCAATTGATGTGTCAATCAAAACATGTCTTGGATATGTTGGGCTCTCCTAAAAAATGCAACTATGCCTCATAACCTTTGGGTGCATTTGGTTGTGTACTGCAGACGAAATACATAACATAGCTTAGTCTTAGCTTACTTACAGTTTTTGGTATAATTTAATCACAGCAAAATTATTGAGTGGAACCCAATAACAGCTCCTGTAGTCCAAAATCTCAGTCGAGAAAAAGAACAATTCACATTGAAATTAAACAATAAAAATATTTTTGGAAGCCTATGCAAGTATTCATCACCAGCAACGAAATATCATCTGTATCTTTGGGGATCAAGTTAGAAAACAAAAACTTTTCAACTTTTCATATGTGTATACTAGGGATTTAGGGACTATTTTCATTATCACACCATCTTACACCTCTATTTGTTAATGTTATCCTAGTTCGGGCTGAAACTAAAATTGCTTGTAATTTACCTTGCATATATGTTGGATTATTTTCATTAGTAACAACATTCCAAATAATTAATTAATTGGCTAAATCTATATATTACTTGCTAGGTTTCTGTGCACTTCAAATAAAAAACAATGATTAAAAAATTGGCAAATCTCAGAAGCACTGGCATTGTGCGGTGTAAACCAATGCCATCACTGTACAGAGCAATCAGTTGTGGTGCATTTAAAAACAAAAAGGTTAGGCAGGCACTTCTAAGCCATCACTGGAAAAACTCCAAAATTTCCAAGTATCATGAAACTTGGATTTGTATTGGATTTTGGAATATCCAAATGGCTTAATAACCACGTTTGGTTTTAAGTTGGATTTCTTTATGGATATTTTAAGCAAGGAAAAATAAACACAAACAATCCAAAGTAGTATATGACTAAATCATAGTTTAACTTCTTCTTTCCAACACCCAAAGTGAGTTTTTAACTAACTAAACCAAGTTTGGTTTTCATGGAAGTAAAATTGTTCACCAAACCTGTGTATTGATTATCCAGCTTAGTTTGTAACACAAATTTGTATTGCTTCACAACCAAATCTGGTATTTCCCTGCACAAACTTCATGAGTTGGGTTGTAGACAAACCAAACCTGGATAGTTTTTACACTAAATTTGTTTTCTTAGACCACTTGCAATTACCATGGAGATTTTAAAATCCAAACCAGTTTGTTGTTGTTGTATGTTGAAATAATTACTTGCTGTTTTAGCCAATGCAATTTTGCTTACAAGTGCATGACCACAAGTTTCCAGTTATAATTTAGTTTACTAGTGTTTGTTCATAAATGCAGTTATTCTGATGTCGTACTACATGTAATAGAGACCTGAAGATTGAGGGTTTCTCCTTTAACTGCAAACGTCAGCAAGCAGTTTATGGGTCGGAGTTCGCTGTATGTGCATAGTTTGGGCTTAAGATTGAGGTTTCCTTTTTACCTATGCATCATGGGATACTCTCAGGAAAACAAGATGGCAGCTGCACAGAGGTAAGTTTTGAGGTAGCCTTAGTTGCTCCAGATCTTCTTCATTTGGCACATAACCACTAACAAATCTTTTCACTTATACCAGGAAAAAATTCAAGGGATATTTTGAAAATCATGCTTTTGGATGATAGCAAGAGTAGCAGTGCTGAAAGCAGGGATGATGATCTAGACTTGCTTTTGTTGGATGCTGTTTGCTGCTTCTCTGAGCCACAAGGCTAGGTTCATGTACACACCTAGAGGATGTTGGCAAAATCGAATGCCAGCAGATATTTAGGTAGCACTAGTTGTTAAATTAGTCGCCTTTTTCGTTTGCAGGGACAATGACTTGGTATTTAGAGTAAAAAAACCCTTTACTCCCTAATAATAATAATAATAATAATAATAATAATAATAATAATAATAATAATAATAATAATAATAATAATAATAATAACCTTTATTTGAGGGTTGATAGATTTAGCTCTAAGCTGAGAGCTAATTGTGGACACTTAATAAAAAGCTAAAATAATTGATCGATAAAATTACAATTAAAAGCTGAAATTGATAGATGAAAGTTTACAAATTTACATAAGTTTACAATTAACTGTAAAAAGAGTAAAATTATTAAGAGTGACTTATAGATTTTACTCTGTCTAACGCCAAAAGATTTTACTCTAACGCCAGATGATTTTACTTGTCAAAGGGAGACACCTTAGGGGTTAAAGGGTTAAAAAACTATCTCCCTTAAAGTGCCACAATGACGAAAATCGCATCTTTTCTATCAAAGTCATTTTAAAGCATAAACAAGTAGCCTGCATGAGAAGCAAAATGCTGTTTACTATTTTCAAATATCTCTTTTTGTTCCAGAGATATTCAAGTTTTTAAAATGTGCAAATTAGCCAAGTGATGACGTCATACTCTCAACTAAATTTTGATCAAATATGATGAGAAAGGATATCTCAGCCAATTTGTATCAGAAATAATTGATTTTTTTGCAGTAAAATTCTACTACATGTGCTCCACAACTTGAAGTTAACAGGTTTGTTACCATGGCAACATATTGGGTTCCAGACCTCCCCAATATTAAAGGCATCTCTGGCCACCTTTGACGTCCCATTTTCATATTTGCAAATGGTGCCTCATATACATGATCCAACAGGCATATAAATATGTTAAAATGAAATTAAAAGTTTTGTCCAAAAAGTGCTTATGTTTCTAATATAAAAGGAAACGAGACGTTTTGGGAATAACCCCTTCGTCAGTCGATAAAAAACAAACGTTAAAGTTCACAAGCAAAAACTGTTAACGTACCCATGTGCTATGGCATTGATGCACCTCACAAATACTGCGCGTGCATGTTGTCTCTATTCTGAAGATGTACTAGAGAAACTTGAAATCAATGTTCAAGCCCCCGGGGGCTAGTGTGCCCAGCTTGAAAATGAGTTGCCTTTCCTCGCGTTTTCATGTTGGCGCTCCTCCCTTCACTTGCCTCACCACAGACACTCGCATGTCATAGACTTGGTTGTGGTCAGGGAGATTGAAGTGTTCGGCCACAGGGAACCCACCTCCCTGGTAACGGGGGTTCTGTTTAAAGCCCTCCACTGAACAAAGGTGTTCCCCAAAATGATCCGAAAGCCTTCGACCGGTTTCACCAATGTATAGCTTGTGACAGCGCTGGCACATGATAACGTAGACTACACCAGCCGCAGTACAGTCGAACCGTCCCTTACTGGAGTAGCCGACCGTTGTCGTCCTTCCTGTGAAGTCGCATGTGCGGCACTGGGATCTGTGGCAAGGAAAGGTTCCCGCTGGTGTGGCTTGGGTATTGTTAGCGCGAGACGACAAAGTACTATGAACCAGGATGTCTCGGAGACTTGTATCCCGCCGATAAACACACAAAGGCTTGGTGTTGAAAATTTCCTTTGTAGTTGGGTCATCCATCAGAATATGGAAGTTCTTGAGAAGAATTTTCTTGACTTCCTGGTTCTTTGGGTGGTAAGTGAGGACTAAAGGTACTTTGTCGGCACGTCGGGTTCTGTCCCCTTGTTCGGAATTGCCAAGTGCTCTTTCACGGCTGATCCCCTGGGTTCGCCTTTGGCTGTTGGTAATGACACTACGAGGATATCCTCTGTTCTCAAAGAACGATGCCATTTCTTTCCACATACACATCATCGTCTGAGCAGATCCTTCGAAGACAGAGAAACTGACTGTATGGAATGGCTTTCTTGCAGTGAGGAGGATGGGATGAGCTGTAGTCAAGGTAGCTGTGGGTATCGGTGGGCTTGTAGTGTATCGTTGTAGTTATCCTGGCATCGGATATGGTAAGGCAGAGGTTCAGAAAAGAAAGCGAAGACTTGCTGATCTCAAAGGTGTATTTGAGAGAAGGATGGTAAGCGGAACAAAATTCTAATAAAGTTTTCGAGATCTTGTCATGTGTCAGAGGATGCCCCAAGTACGTCATCAATATAGCGTTTTTAGAGTTGAGGTTTGTTTCCCTGGTAATCTTCAAGCATCTTCCTCTCAACATAGCCAACAAAGAGGCAAGCATAGTTTGGGCCCATTTTCGTTCCCATGGCTATGCCCCAAACCTGCTGGTAGTGTTTGTTGTTAAATTCAAAAGAATTTAGATTGAGAACAAGTTCGGCAAGTCGAACGAGCGTGTCTGTTGGTGGTTGCTGTAACGAACGTAGATTGAGGTGGTACTTCAAAGCTTGCAAACCATCATTCTTTGGGATTACGGTGTAGAGGGACTTAATGTCCATAGTGAAAAGGTATCTATTTGGGCCTGAAAAAGTAAACGATTCCAAGATTTGAAGTGCGTGATTTGTGTCTTTCACGTAGCTTGATAGTTGTCTCACAAGAGGAGCCATCACCGAATCAAGGTAGGTGGAGATGTTGGAGATGGGCAGTTACAAGCTGAAATGATTGGACGTCCAGGATTACCAGCCTTATGAATTTTAGGGAGCATGTAGAATTTCGAGGTCCTGGGATGCTCGACTGTAAGATGTTTAGCTTGGGAGGCAATTGGCAGGTGCTAATGGCTTGACCGATAGCATTGGCAGCTTCTTTTTCTTTGAACCCGACGTGCCGCCAAAGTACCTTTAGTCCTCACTTACCACCCAAAGAACCAGGAAGTCAAGAAAATTCTTCTCAAGAACTTCCGTATTCTGACCGATGACCCAACTACAAAGGAAATTTTCAACACCAAGCCTTTGTGTGTTTATCGGCGGGATACAAGTCTCCGAGACATCCTGGTTCATAGTACTTAGTCGTCTCGCGCTGATGATACCCAAGCCACACCAGCGGGAACCTTTCCTTGCTACAGATCCCAGTGCCGCACATGCCACTTCACAGGAAAGACAACAACGGTCGGTTATGCCAGCGGAGATGTTCGGCTAAAGGGACGGTTCGACTGTACTGCAGCTGGTGTAGTCTATGTTATCACGTGTCAGCGCTGTCACAAGCTATACATTGGCGAAACCGGTCAAAGGCTTTCGGATCGTTTTGGGGAACACCTTTGTTCAGTGGAGGGCTTTAAACAGAACCCTCGTTACCAGGGAGGTGGGTTCCCTGTGGCCGAACACTTCAATCTCCCTGGCCACAACCAAGTCCATGACATGCGAGTGTCTGTGGTGAGGCAAGTAAAGGGAGGAGCGCCAACATGACAATGCGAGGAAAGGCAACTCATTTTCAAGCTGGGCACACTAGCCCCCGGGGGCTTGAACATTGATTTCAAGTTTCTCTAGTACATCTTCAGGATAGAGACAACGTGCGCGCACAGTATTTGTGAGGTGCATCAACGCCATAGCACGCGCGTATGTTAACAGTTTTTGCTCGTGAACTTTAAAGTTTGTTTTTTATGGACTGACAAAGGGGTTATTCCCGAAAAATCTCGTTTCCTTTTATCTTAGAAACATTAGCACTTTTTGGACAAAACTTTTAATTTCACAGTAATTCTTAGTGCTACACAGCATCTATTCAATTATATAAATATGTTAGCTTGAGTTTGTGGCCTTGTTTAACGTTTTTCGGCCTAAAAACCACTTACATATTGAAATCAAGTGGATTGGGACTGAAAAAGAGTGAGTTGCCATGGGAACAAAATTTTTATAGCTGTGGGTGTGTTTTCTGTAGAACTATTAGCCTACCAAGTTTCAATGGTCTTCGCTGCAAATTGGCTAAGGTAGCTCTATTTATATACATGATATTATTTTGGGTTGAGTATATGACATCATCAGTCATCACATTTGCATATTTCACACATTTTTCAAACTTTTTTTTTTAATTTTTTTTTCCTTTATTACAACACAGGACACTACCAACAAAAACAAGGCACAAACTGCTAACAATACCACTAACGATATGTTACTTATACCACTTACTATACAGTACTTCCTTATAGTACAATTCTTATACTACTTTTACAGTTTGTTTGTTTGCTTGTTTTTTTCAACTACACACCTATGTACCTAGTGAATTATAATGCAGAACAGGTTTCCACTTAGCCTCAAGCATCTTACTATTATTGTTCTTGGCAGCGATGTAACATTCAATTTTGTACTTTCTCATAACTAATTCTTTATAGGAAGAGAAAAAAGGAAGACTTTTATTCCTACGGCATTTTTCAAACGTAAATATCTCCAGAACCAATGGAGGTATTTGCATATAGTAAACGACGTTTTCATTCTTTCATAGAATTCTTTGTGATCCACTTAAAAAATCAAGAAGTAAAAATATTTGATCAACCTTCTCAATCTACCTCATTCTCTTTTGTATTAAATGTTTTGCTCTGTTATGGGTTTGCACAACGTGCTTTGTTGAGTATGATTTTGAAATCAGGAAAACTGATAAACAAATAAACTCGAGGGGGGTTTGTCTGTATGTGACACGTGTATATAATTTTCAACCCATTGTGAACATCAAATGTCTCTTTAGGTTTCATAAACAGGATATTCCTCATCTGCTTGGTACTTTGGAAACACCTCGGTTTTACACCACTCACCAGTGTTCTATGTATTCAGGGATGGAAGTTCTAGTGATCCTGCTTCACAGGCTCAGTTATCCAAATTGATGGTGTGATCTTGTACCCATCTTTGGCAGATCTGAACCAGAGCTTAAGGCTGCAGCACACTAGCCGATTTTTTGTCGTGGAACTGCAGATTTTTTGTCAGGGTCAAATCGGGTTAAAATTTGTCAGAGACATCAGCTTGCTGCACAATAGTCAATTTTTTGTCGCGACTAACCGCGTTTAGTCTTGGGCCAAGTCGATCTCCACCATGTTTGAAAAGAGGCTTGTTCACGCGACTCTCATGACAATTCCTCATTGTACGTGGAAGCCCTGACAAATTGTCTTGGTGCACCACACACTAGCTGACAAGGCCCGACATGACGTCTTGAGATCTAGTACTATCAGATAACGGCTGACAAGCCCCAATTTTGTCACATACTTGTCTGAATTCACCGCACACTAGCCAACAAGTGAAGATTTTTTGTCAGCAAACAAAAAAACGGCTAGTGTGCGGCAGCCTCTAGCATGATCTTTAATATCGGTGCGATGCTCTACCAACTGAGCTATGAAGCCACACATTGGGAGCGAGGTCAATTTATTGAGTTCATATCACCCGTGAGGAATGAAATGATGTCAAGTATATGAAATAATTCATATTTGAACTGCGGTTGTAGATGCAAGTGAAGAGTGATCATCGCAGTTAATTTTCCAATTTAAGCAATTGGAAAGAAGAAGCCTGAAAACAAATCAGGGCTTCAACGGGATTCTAACCCGTGACCTCCGCGATACCGGTGCGATGCTCTACCAACTGAGCTATGAAGCCACACATTGGGAACTCAATAAATTGACCTCGCTCCCAATGTGTGGCTTCATAGCTCAGTTGGTAGAGCATCGCACCGGTATCACGGAGGTCACGGGTTCGAATCCCGTTGAAGCCCTGATTTGTTTTCAGGCTTCTTCTTTCCAATTGCTTAAATTGGAAAATTAACTGGGATGATCACTCTTCAATTGCATCTACAACCGCAGTTCAAATATGAATTATTTCATATACTTCACATCAAATAACTTTAGTGTTTCAAAGAAGTGCAGGAACAAATTTGACTGCTTTTTATTCAATGTACAATGAGACTCAATTTGTAATAATAATAATAATAATAATAATAATAATAACAATAGTAATAATGATAACTTTTTTGTACTGTAAAAAGGTTTTAAGTTTTTTGTGTTTTTTATTGTTTACACATACTTAATTTTTTAAAAAAATTTCTGCTTCTTTCTTTCCTTTCTTGAGAGTCTGGAACAATTTACTTTGCTTTGTGCTAGATAATAGATGATCTGTACACACGGTTCAATCAGCTTCTTGGCTCCCTGAATTTAGTATGGCTGGACCCTGCACTGTTTGCTGATGCAATACACAGGAAGGGGGCTCCACTTCATCAGTGCTGGGGCTTAATTGATGGCACAGCTTGTCCTATCCCCAGACCAGATAGGAACCAACAAATTATGTTAACTGGCCACAGGGGAGTGCATTGTATTAAATTCCAAGTATGTCTATTTACACTGGTATTTGTTTTCAACCTGTAAACTTCTTCAGTGCTTTTTAACAATCAATTTTCTCAACCATGGTTATATGCATGAATGCATGCTGTAAATGAGAGCATGTGTTCCTCCTAATTATTTGTTCGCTTGTTTCTAGTCTGTGGATGCTCCAAATGGTGTAATTGCACATCTGTTTGGGCCCATGGTTCATTTATGTTAAACTAGAGTGGTCTAACACCAAAGCTTGCAAGACTTGTAACACCAAATGGAGATCCCTATGTTATATGGTGATTCTGCTTATGGGATAGCTAGAAACATCATCCCCCCCTTTAGGGGAGTCAATCTTCCAGATAAACAACAAGATTTCAATAGTGCAATGAGTAAAGTGCGCATCTGTCGAGTGGGATTTTGGAAAGATGTATATGTGACCTTACACCGGAAAACGTACACTAGGCCTTATCCGTTAAACGGTCTAACATAAACGGATAGCAAACGGATAACGAACGGAGAGCAAACGCCTTTAAAAGCGTTAAAACGTTTCCTAGAAACGTTTTAACGGTGAATGAACCTCGAGAAACGGCTTGGAAAAGCGTTCGAACGATCAGCGAAAATTTTCGAACGGATGTCTAGAAGCGTTAAAACGGCTAGCAAAAAATTTCGAACGGCTAGCTTGAAGCGTTAAAACAGCTAGCAAAAAATTTCAAACGGATGGCTGGAAGCGTTAAAACGGCTAGCAAAAAAATTCGAACGGATGGCTTGAAGCGTTAAAACGGCTAGCAAAAAGTAACTATTATTTCGAACGGATGGCTTGAAGCGTTAAAACGGCTAGCATAAAATTTCGAACGGCTTGGTTTAAGTGTTAAAACGGCTAGCAAAAAACTTCGAACAGATGGCTTCAAGTGAACAGTTACTAAGTTATATGTTTTCAAAAGGATAACTTCAAGTGTTGAAACAGTCAGCCAAAATTTTTGACGGTCGACTTAGAGCATTAAAATAATGGTTACCAAGAGTTCTGTTTGAAGGGAGTTAGCAAAATAGCCAAAATATATTGAGCCATAAGCGCTTGGTAATTGCTATAAAAAGACTCTAGTAAACGGGAGAGATGATATGATTCAAAACAAACGAATAACTACTTACAATTGGAAAGCTTGTTTGTATATCGAGTTGTCGAGAAAACCAAAACGCCAATCCAGAAAAATTTCCAACGAAATGTCATTGATATAAACAAATAAACTTCCGGTCAAACATTATTTTAAGTAACATGATTGCTGCGGAGCGAGCGTAGCAGCAGTTTATAATCTAAATATAAAAGAAAGGTAGGAAAATTTGAGATTTCGCTGTGGTTTTTAGCCTCGCTTTCAGCGGACCATAATGCTCTGCGCTGTAGAAGAGCCTCGCTTTCAACGGACCAGAATGCACAGCGAAAAGTTAATGTTTAGCGAAGCAGCGCCCAGACCTTGCCCTCGCCACAAGCCTTGCTGAAGGTCGTGTCGCCTGGTACTCTCGTTTCCACGTTCGTGTTGTACTCGAGATAAGGACAACAACTATAAAGAAGGTCTCCACTGTCATCCTCATTTTTGAGTTTCGACACCGGTTCAGGTGAGTGCTAGTGCACGATGACAATTTCATTGCAGTGTTAAAGTAGATATAAGTCGTTAATACTGGTTGATATCAAGTTTGCCGTATTTAAGTTACACTGTTGATAATACCAAGTTCGCCGCAGATAAGTTTATACACTAAGCTTTTCAATAGTTCTGTCGTCTGCCGTTATTATGAATAACTCTGGCGGCTCAGATCTTTCGGCCGACGGGCGTGAAAGAAAATGCAATAATATTTATTTTCGTACAGGCGGTCACGTATTCTCAAAAAAAAATTGAACGCAGTTTAAGTGGTTTTTCGCTTTGTCATTTACTCCTGTAGCTGCCATGTGCTTCTTGCGAATTTCGCACCTCGGCTACATTCAATATTTTTTTAAAACTTCTTTCAGTGGTTTTTTGTTTTACACTTGTGCAGAGGTTGCCATGTGCTTTTTGTTTGCCAATAAAATTTTTTCAGTCCTTTGTATAATCATACAAAATCAGTTAATTTTGTTAATGAAATCTTTGACCTTAGTAACCTTATTGTGTCAATATTTCTTTCAGAAACTGACGTTATAGTGGTTATCTTGCTGTGCTGGATACGTTTCAGTTTTTTTGAACTACAACTGTACAGCTTGTTGTCTCTAAAATTTTAGTACACTTGGTTTCAGTTACTATAGAACTTACTGAAATGCAAATTTTCAGCATGTCAACATTCATTAATATAACGGGAAATGTATTCAATAATAAATAATGGGGATTACTGAGCAAGATTTTGATTTATAGCAATTTCAGGGACTTGACCAAAAACAAAATAAGTGAATGACAACCATTTCTGCACAAGCTCTATACAATCCCTCTGTCTGATAATAGTTAATTTGCTATATCGCGCAACTCGAATTGCTTATGCCATAGCATGACGCTTATAGGAACAGAGTGCGCAAAGCGATAGATCACGTACTGAGTTAATTATATTTAGAGTAACAAAGGATAGTTGTAAGCTAATTTTAGGGATATGAAATACAATAGGGTTTAGCAACTCAAGAATATAACTGAAGTATTGTTGTAATTAAACTCCATGACACTTATAAGCCACTGATGTAAGACTTTGAATTCAGACCGGAATAGACATTGAGAGTGAAACATTGTATAGAGATTAGAAGAGAAATAAATGCATCAAACGAAAGATACAGTCCTTTGATGGTGAACCAGCGCCCAGAGATATTCCCGAGAACCCTTTTCCATATTTGCAAACTTCATCCAAATTTCCACAGCACTTTCATAGCTCTGGCTACACTAGTTTACTATCAATAAAAATACAACTAACTGTGGAGGATGAAGCTCGGTCAACACAACAATCACATGGAGTCTGCACACGTGACGCGTGTAACAAACCTTTCCTAACGGGGTGGGGGAAATTTGCTTATAGCCTGGGCCGGGTTGGAGGCTTGAATGTCAACTTCACGCCTCAACGAATAGCGACGGCAGATACTTGGTTAGTTCCAAATCCTTGTTATTATTATCGTTTAAGCCATTTTCCTCGGAGTCATTTACTACTGGTTATTTAGAACTCCCGCTAGTTCAAAATGGCGAGATTCAACAGGATGTATTTTGCAATTTTGCGATCGGACTGCAGTTCACATAAACAAGTAAAGCTGGGAAACGATATCACAGGAAAGAAGATATTCAGGTATGCTTATATAACATTTAAAATTCCAAACACTGTAAAACAAAACCGAATAATTATAGTGTACGTCAATTCACGTGACCCAAACACAGCTGTTCTTGTCTACATCCAACCACGATAACATTTCGATGTTTTTTTTTTGAACAAGAAGCAAACAAAGATATAAACCGAAGCAAGCTCACTGTAAAACTCCACCTGTATCAAAACACGACATTCCTTTACCCATATACAAGTAAGATAAGTTGTAAACCGAACGTTCGTGAACAAGAGGCCAACTTGATTTATTTACATGCATCCTGCGGCTTCCCCTTCGGTTCGACATTGTCTTTATCGTCTGTTCTGTCTTGATAGTCTTACTGGCATCCGAACTACTTTTTTCATTTTGCCGCGCGAATACAAACTCGGCAGCTTCTGTTTCACTTTGTAATAACAGTGAGCTTAACATGACTGTTCTTTAAAACGTTTTAACAGGCTCTTTAAGACTTTTTGAAAACGGATATTGATTCCCATTAAAACGGATTCTAAGACTTTTTTAACGCACTGGTTTTACCGTTTAAACGGATGGTCGGATTTTTTAACGGATTGTTTTTGCCGTTTAAACGGATGCTGAGATTTTTTTACCGGATTGCTTTTGCTGTTTTAATGGATGCTCAGATTTTTTTAACGGATTGCTTTTGCCGTTTTAACGGATGCTAAGATTTTCTAAACGGATACCTCTTTCCATGTTAACGGATGCATAAAATTTATGAACAGATGTGAAAGCCGTTCAAACGGTTTGATCGTAACGTTAAACGCTTCCCCTGAAGCATGAAACGGTTTTCATGAAACGTTTAAACGGATAACAAACGGATGATAAACGCTTTTGTCCGTTAAACGGATAAGGGCTAGTGTACGTTTTCCTGTGTAAGGTCACATATGTTATTTGCCGGCTGGGAGATCCATATAGTGAAAAACTGTGACCGAGGTCTTGAAAATGCTGCCCGAGGCCGCGGGCTGAGGGCAGCATTTTCAAGCCTGAGGTCACAGTTTTTCACTATACGGACTGACCCTGAGCCGGCAAATAACTTATTTTTTTCCTGCGATAATTTGGCTTACAATCGGGTTTACACAACTTTGTTATTGAATTGGTTTACGTGCCGTCTACAAACCATCGTGAAAAATCTGATCTAATGAATGAACGAGCGAGTAAACTCAGACACTACCCAAAGAAAGATGTATCAACAGATTTATTTTGAATTGCTTTATGTTAGTTACATCTAATTCACCAGTTAAGTTCTCCAAAAGTGTTTTCCCGATAGTGAAATTTCGCACAAAGTTTGACTGAAGTTGCACTACAAGCACAATTTCTATCAGTCATTGTGAATCACTCGAAATCAGACCTTTTTACCGTAAATTGAGTAGCAGAAAGCAAGGAAATTCGTTCAGTATATTCTACAGAATTTCTCTTAAATACAGCAACTATCACAGAGGCTAAACTCGACTGCATTTGACTTCTTTTAGCTTAAAATTGTGCGGTGAAAAACACAGAATTACGCGCCATTACAATGCCGAGCTACAACCAACCACACAAACTCTCAGAGCTACAAAATACTCAATTGAATCTACTTACAGTGACCTTCCTTGCTATTTAAAAGTAAGCAGAGGTAAACTTCCGTTGATTATTAATCGTCCATGGAAGTGTAAAAAGGGAAAAGATCGACGATTACTGCTAGTTCATTCACGAAACCTAGCTGAACATGATAATTTCACCCGCGCGGTTTCCCGCCGTTACCGTGACCGTGGTCAGAGATAGGAAAATCTGGACCGTGCTAAGAACCAATCAGATTGCAGGTTTCGTTACTGTGCCCTCTTGGACAATATTTTGGATAATTAGATTTGTAGTCGAAGTACACACATCCAAGAAAATTTGCACTTTTACTAGTGATTAGCTGAAAACAAACACACATACAAAGCTAAATATACAGAGCATGAAACCAAAATGAAATACAAATAAAACGGGCAAAAAAGAGGGGAAAAACGACACTTACAAGATTTGTGTAGCTACTTTGACGACTAAAACGTTATGACAATGGCAACTAGAAAACTAACGGCAGAAGAAGCTTAACCAAACAATAGAAACAACACATGAAAATACTAACACGAAAATATGAAATGTTACGTAACGGGTAATAACTGACGGAATAAATCTGAATAATAAATACACACAGACTAATTGAAAAACGGAAAAACAATGGACAAGAAACGTGAAAACAAAACAAGGTTGAGGTGCCATGACTACACACCCGCCCCAATGAACCAATTAATCTAACTGTCCATTAATCAATAACTGTAGACACCAGCTAGTTCTTAAGAAACTGAACTATAAACACGCAATAACTGCAATAAAGATTGGTCTCGCAACAAGATCTAAATTTTGAGTGTTCGCATAGTTCTCTGAAATCATATTCTCTAGAATAATTAATCCAGTTCGTCACTTACTTGCTGTTCATCATGCTCAAGAAAGCACAGTTTTGAAATAGGTCTAACGAGCCTTGAGGCGTTTTATGAACTTCCGCAGATCTGACGTATCCATCCTTGCCGAGATGAACTTGAACAACGCGGGCCAAATGCCATTTGCCTCGATGAACATTTCCATCCATAACCAGGACCAAATTATTAACAGCAAAACAACAGCAAGGATTGCACCATTTCTGCCTCAGTTGAAGAGTTGGTAAATATTCCTTGAGCCAGCGTTTCCAAAATATGTCTGACATGTATTGCACCTGTCACCAGCAAGGCTTGCAGTAGGTGTCTTCCTCCGCGAAGACTCCAGGAGGCAAGTTAGGGTTTGCTCGGAGGAGAAGCAAATGGTTTGGCATTAACAGCTCCAGATCCTTTGGATCATTGCTGACAGGCATTAGAGGCCTGCTGTTCAGGATTCCTTGCACCTCTGCCATCAAAGTACACAACATCTCTTCATTCACCAGTTGTTGCCCTAGCAGCACTGTTAGAATCTTGTGAATGGATCTGATGACACGTTCCCACACGCCACCCATGTGTGACGCATACGGCGAGTTAAATTTCAAGGAGATGTTCTTCATGCAGAGAAACTCACAGATGGCTCTTTGATTCCAATCTTTATGGCTGTACGCAGTCCTTGTTCTCCAACGCGAAAATTGGAACATTGTCGCTGCAAACTGATGACGGGTTTCCCCTGACACCGATGAATCTTTGTAGAGCGCTAATAAAAGAATCTGTGTCCAAGGAGCTCGTAATCTCGATGTGAACAGCAAACAGGTAAATACACAGCTGTAGCGCTTGACATGTGAACGCCCTTGTTGAATGTACAGGGGGCCAAAATAATCTACGCCAACTGAGGTGAATGGTGGATTTTCAGGTGTCAATCTTTCCTTGGGTAAATTAGCCATTAATTGTTCCCCACAGGCTGCACCAAGCTTTCTGCACAGAAAACATTCGCTAAGAACTCGACGCATGGCTGATCGTCCCTTTAATAATCCAATACAACTGACATAAACTGGACAACACATATTCTTGACCAAGATGACCTGCCTCTTGATGATACTTTTGAATGATCAAGTTCGTAACTTGATAGCGATAAGGCAGAATTATCTGATGCTTGGCATCATAACTGATGGCAGCATTTTCTAGCCTTCCTCCAACTCAAAAGATTCCCTCACCGTCCAACACGGGATTAAGCTTGCTCAAGGACATGGCCATCTTAAACTTTCTAACTCCTGATTTAACTTGACGTGAGGATTCTTCATTTCCGGTCAGTCTTTGAAGAGCTTCAACGACGTCTGGGAGGGATAGCTTCTGTACACGCCTGAAAATCTCTCTCTCAGCTACTTGAACTTCATTGACTGACAGATCTGCTCAGGGGGTTTGACTCATGGACAGACTACTGTTGACGGAAAGGCGACAATGCTTTCGAATGAACCAGATCTTGAATCTCGGCAAGCATGCGAACGCCTTTCTCAGCTTATCCCAAGAGGAGAATCAGTGAATAACTTTTTGTGATGACATCTTTTGTTGGTTGACTTATTGCTGTCTGGATGTATATCTGAACATCTTGTTTGACTTCTGGATCATCAGTACACAGTTTCATCTGATGGTGAGACGGATCACGAGGCCAAAAGTATTCCACCTTCATCAGGAACTCAGGGCCATTCAGCCATCTGCTGTTTTGGATC
>JAHPZR010024773.1:0-16946 GCA_019787425.1 Platygyra sinensis | reverse complement strand
CTTGACAACGGATCGGATGTCTCCTTGTGTGCTGAGGGCCTGGCAGCGCAGCTTGGAATTCAAGGGGAACAGAGAACTTTCTATTTAACTACGCAAGAGAAGCAGGATAGTCCTAAGCTTGGTCAAGAGATAAGCTTAACAGTTGAAGCCATTGACGGGTCAGACAAGTTAGAAATCGAGAGACTGTGGACTGTTGAAAAGGTACACGCCTCGAGCCACAGCATCCCAACCGACCAAGACATTAGAAGATGGCCTCATTTGCAAGACATCAATTTGCCAAGCATCGATGAGACTAAGGTCGACCTGATCATTGGATGCAATGTCCCAGAAGCCTTCTGGGTACTGGAAGAAAGACGTGGAAACAAAGGTGACCCATACGCTATTCGTTCACCGCTGGGATGGACGCTGATAGGCCCTATGGACAGACTGGACTGCAAGAATAGCCATTACTGTGTGAACTTTACAAGAATAGTCAGTGTTGAGAAAGAAGAAGATGTCCTTATGCAGCAACTTGAAAGATTCTGGAAGTCTGACAATGCTGGTCTGATTCCTGATTGCAAGGTTTCCATGTCCGTTGAAGATAAAAGGGCTCTAGCAGTAATGGAAAGTTCAGCTAAGCTGGTGGATGGCCATTACCAAGTGGCTCTTCCCTGGAGGGAGCCAGTACCTAAACTTCCTAACAGTCGTGTCTTGGCAGAACGAAGACTACAGTTGTTGCAGAAGAGATTCCTGCGAGACTCTGAGCTGTTTGAAAAATACAAAGCAACTGTTCAAGATTACATGATCAAGGGACACGCAAAGAGAGTTCCAGAAGACGAGCTCGTAGTTGATGATAAACCGCTGTGGTATCTCCCTCATCACCCTGTGTTTAACCCCAACAAACCTGGAAAGACAAGAGTGGTCTTCGATTGCACAGCAAAGTTTAGAGGAATATCTTTGAATGACCAACTCCTCAGTGGCCCAGACTTAATTAACAGTATCGTGGGCGTGTTAACAAGATTTCGTCAAGAGCGAGTAGCTCTCGCAGCAGACGTGGAAGCCATGTTTCACCAGGTGAGAGTATCACCAGACGATTATGACGCGTTTAGATTTCTCTGGTGGCCGGACAATGATCTGGATCAAGAACCAGTTGACTACCGCATGGAGGTTCACCTGTTTGGCGCCACCTCGTCCCCAGCGTGTTCCAATTTTGCCCTCAGGAAGGTAGCAGAAGATAACATCGGTGAATTTGACGAAGAAGTTGTGAAGACTGTAAAGAAGAACTTTTATGTGGACGACTGCCTCAAGTCAGTAGAATCATCTGCTCAGGCTGTCAACTTAGCAGCTCAGCTACGCAATCTCCTCTCCAGGGGTGGATTCCGACTTCTCAAGTGGTTTAGCAACAGACCTGAAGTTATGGAGACTATACCTGAGAGTGAAAGAGCTTCCTCAGTTCTAGACCTCGACTTGGATAAGGGAAGACTGCCCGTTGAACGGACCCTGGGTCTGAGATGGGACATGCAGAGGGATATGTTCATTTTCGATGCCGCCCTGAAGAGTAAGCCAAACACTCGCAGAGGTATACTGTCTCTTACAAGCTCCATCTACGATCCGCTTGGGTTCCTAGTGCCAATCATCCTTCCCGCCAAGAAATTACTGCAAGATTTATGCAAGCAAAGACTGGACTGGGATGATCCGATTGGTGAGAACGAAAGTTGAAGGTGGGAAAAATGGAAAGAAGATCTGCCGAAACTTTCTCAATTAGCCGTTAAGAGGTGCGTCAAACCTGCAGACCTCGGAAAGTTAAAGTTCGCCGTGTTACATCATTTCGCTGACACCTCACAGTTCACGTTTGGTGCTGTTTCGTATCTAAGAATGCTTGATTCGATGGACAATGCTTACTGCTCGTTCCTCATGGGGAAGTCCCGTCTTGCGCACATCAAGCCCATGACAGTCCCAAGACTAGAACTCTCAGCTGCAGTTCTGGCCGTCCAATTAGATGAGACCCTCAAGTCAGAGCTTGAAATACCATTACATCAATCTGTATTCTGGACGGATTCTACTACAGTGCTCCAGTACATTAGAAATGAGTCTGCCAGATTCCACACCTTTGTGTCCAACCGCCTGACAGTAATTCATGAACATTCCGAACCTAGCCAATGGAGATACGTAAACTCTGAGTTCAATCCTGCTGATGATGCCAGCAGAGGTTTGACTGTTGACATGATGGTCCAAAACAGCAGATGGCTGAATGGCCCTGAGTTCCTGACGAAGGAGGAACACTTTTGGCCTCACGATCCGTCTCACCATCAGATGGAAGTGTCTAATGACGATCCAGAAGTCAAACAAGATGTTCAGATATACATCCAGACAGCAATACGTCAACCAACAGAAGATGTCCTCACGAAGTTATTTCACCGATTCTCCTCTTGGGATAAGCTGAGAAAGGCGTTTGCATGGTTGCTGAGGTTCAAGATCTGGTTCATTCAAAAGCATCGTCGCCTTTCGGTCGACAGTAGTCTCTCCATGAGTCACACCCCCCGAGGAGATTTGTCAGTCAATGAAGTTCAAGTAGCTGAGAGAGAGATTTTCAGGCATGTACAGAAGCTATCCTTCCCGGACGTCGTTGAAGCTCTTCAAAGACTGACCAGAAGTCAAGAATCCTTACGTGAAGTTAAACCAGGACTTAGAAAGTTGAAGATGGCCACGTCCTTGAGCAAGCTTAATCCCGTGTTGGACGGAGAGGGAATCCTTCGAGTTGGAGGAAGGCTAGAAAATGCTGCCATCAGCTATGACGCCAAGCATCAGATAATTCTTCCATATCGCCATCTCGTTACGAACTTGATCATTCAAAATTATCATCAAGAGGCAGGTCATCTTGGTCAAGAATACGTGTTGTCCAGTCTACGTCAGTTGTATTGGATTATCAAAGGACGATCAGCCGTGCGTCGAGTTCTTAGCGAATGTTTTCTGTGCAGAAAGCTTGGTGCAGCCCGTGGAGAACAGTTAATGGCTAATTTACCCAAGGAAAGATTGACACCTGAAAATCCACCATTCACCTCTGTCGGCGTAGATTATTTTGGCCCCCTGTACGTTCAACAAGGGCGTTCACATGTCAAGCGCTACGGCTGTGTATTTACCTGTTTGACGACAAGAGCTGTTCACATCGAGATTACGAGCTCCTTGGATACAGATTCTTTTATTAACGCGCTACGAAGATTCATCAGTCTCAGGGGAAACCCATCGTCCGTTTACAGCAATAATGGTTCCAATTTTCGCGCCGGAGAGCAAGAACTCCGTACAGCCATAGAAGATTGGAATCAAAGAGCCATCTGTGAGTTTCTTCGTCTGAAGAACATTTCCTGGAAATTTAACCCACCGTATGCGTCACACATGGGTGGCGTTTGGGAACGGGTCATCAGATCCATTCGCAAGATTCTCGCAGCGCTGCTAGGGCAACAACTGGTGAATGAAGAGATGTTGCGTACTTTGATGGCAGAGGTGCAAGGAATCCTGAACAGCAGGCCTCTTACACCTGTCAGCAACGATCCAAAAGATCTGGAGCCGTTAACGCCAAACCATTTGCTCCTCCTCCGAGCAAACCCTAACTTGCCTCCTGGAGTCTTCGCGAAGGAAGACACCTACTGCAAGCGTCGCTGGCGACAGGTGCAATACATGTCAGATATATTTTGGAAACGCTGGCTCAAAGAGTATTTACCAACTCTTCAACTGAGGCAGAAATGGTGCAATCCTCGCCGTTGTTTTGCTGTTAATGATTTGGTCCTTGTTATGGATAGAAATGTTCATCGAGGCAAATGGCCTTTGGCCCGAGTTGTTCAAGTTCATCGCGGTAGGGATGGATACGTCAGATCTGCAGAAGTTCGTACCAACGCGTCAACGCTCGTTAGACCTATTTCAAAACTGTGCTTTCTTGAGCATGATGAACAGCAAGTCAGTGATGAACTGAATTGATTATTCGAGAGAATTTGCTTTCAGAGAACTATAAGAAACACTCAAATTTAGATCTTGTTGCGAGACCAATCTTTATTGCAGTTATTGCGTGTTTACAATTCAGTTTCTTAAGAGCTAGCTCGTGTCTACAGTTATTGATTAATGAACAATTAGATTAATTGGTTCATTGGGGCGGGTGTGTAGTCACGGCGCCTCACCTCGTTTTGTTTTCGCGTTTCTTGTTCATTGTTTTTCTGTTTTTTAATTAGTCAGTGTGTATTTATTATTCAGATTTATTCCGTCAGTTATTTTCGGTTACGTAACATTTCATACTTCGTGTTAGTATTTTTCATGCGTAGTTTCTATTGTTTGGTTTAGCTTTTTCTGCCGTTAGTTTTCCAGTTGCCGTTGTCATTACGTTTTAGTCGTAGTCGCCACACAAATCTTGTAAGTTTCGTTATTTTTTCCATCTTTTTGCCTGTTTTATTTGTATTTCGTTTTGGTTCATGCTCTGTATATTTAGCCTTGTATATGTGTTTGTTTTCAGCTAATCGCTAGTAAAAGTGCGAATTTGGTTGATGTGTGGATTTCGACTACAGTCATTTAAGTGATTGTTTTTTTCAGGCAGTTTTCGGGCGTGTTCTAGATTCTCACAAATCCTCCTACAAGTCACTGTTACACCCTCGCTAGATTTCTAAGGTGTATTTAGTGTACTTTTCAACACTATTTTGCTATCTATTGTTCTTCTTCAGTATCGTCAGTGGAAGACGAAGTCCAGGATGTCGAATCTTCTGGCTTTGTGACAAGTGAAGGTGGGTCAGTGAGTGTGAATGGCGTCCAACTGACATGCCCTGCTGGAGCTGTGGATGATCCTGTGAACATCAAACTTAAGTTAGAAAAGCCTCAAAAATACTACGGTCTGATACTTAACCGTGGACTTGAAAATGATTTGATATTTGTCACACCCATTATCAACTGTCAGCCAAATGGCCAGACCTTTAAAAAACATGTCACACTGACAACTGTGTTAGACCACTATGAGAAAGAAACCTCCACCAAGGCTTTACTTGTTTTGCATGGTACACCAGCCACAGACGGAAGAATCTTTTGGGAGGATGTCACGCGAGATTCCAAGTTCAATCTAGAAAAGGAGGAGCTAAAAGTGGAAATTACTCAATTTTCACTCATTGTAGGATTTTTGAGATTAAGATGGCTTCACACAAAAGAAATTTTAACGCGGCTAAACCTCATATCCTTCAAATATACGTTGTTGGTGCTCTTTAAAAGTAATCACCAACATTCGCCATTTGAGGATCTCGCTCTCGTGTTCATGAGCCAAGATATCTACCAAGAACAGTTTTACAGAGAATGTGATGATTCAGCTTTGATGCAACTCAAACGGGATGAGTTTGAGGAGCTTGCTTCCAACGTTGGACAGGAAATCAATTATATCTACAATAATGAGAGCTTAACAGTTTCATTTCAGCTGGGAGAAGATTACAAACCTGCAAATGACAACCAACAAAGCATAACATTTGCCGTAGATTCTTCAGTTTGGTGGAGTACTGGGCATGTTCTCAAGGTGCCATTGCAGGCTTCTGGCGCTGACGCCAAAATCCTTTGCGGAAGAATTGTTGTTCGAGGCCAACATGGTCACGTTCGAGAGGATCACTTCTGCCAACAAGGTAAGTTTTACCTTTTAAAACATTTGTATTTCGTGCCTGACAAATGTGAAAGCCTCTTCAGTTAATGCAATTTAAAGGAGTGAATTCTGAGCTAAGCCCCCTGATTAATCATTTGTAAGTATTTATAGCCTATGTTATCTAGGGAAAGGGTTAAGAAAAAAAGCCCGTTATTTGATCTTATAACATAGAACTGAGTTCTATTACAGATTTCTGCGGCTACGTGAGACGACTTTTAGAGGTCGAGAACGTGATTTTCAACCTTAAACCTGTGGCCCTAAAGCTTGGATTGCCCGAAAAAAGGTTGAATGAAGTTGTTGCATGTTGGCAAAGCGAAGCAAAACAACTGGAAATAATTTTGCTACGCTGGCAGAAGAAGCAAGGGAACACCGACGATTATGCTGTGCTCAGAAAAGCCCTAGAGGGGTTGGAACCTGAAGGTAAACATACTTTTCGTGCAGATTTCCTACGTTTCGTTTGAGAAGTTATCTCAAAAACTTGTGCTTCATGTTTCATTAGGGGTTCCAAACACCTCGAAACAATAAAAGCACTCGGCCGCTTTCTTCTGTTTCTCGGTGTTTGGAACCCCTGATGAAACACTCGCACTCATTTTTGATATACTACGGTACCTGAAACCATATTTCAGGCCATTTGAGTCAGCCATTCGTTTACGGTCGTTTACCAAGTTTGGGAGCAAAGTAAATTTGGTCCAGTGTTCAATATAGAGTTATCTTTTAACTCAAAGGGCTTTCCAGTGTAATAGCGCAATTTGAGGAAGGTAGTATACTATGTTAAAATTAAGCCTCATTGCTGGGTTCCCCTTGAGTTCCGTGTGGGTTCCCCTTGGATTCCCTCGCAAAAAGTGGGTTCCCTTTATTAATATGCATAATGGTCGAGTCAATGACGTCACCTATTGCAGTTATAACCTAGGGTTCCTCCTTACTAAGGAAGTGTCTAGTCAGTGTCTAGCTAGCTAGGTAAAAATGGGTGCCTCCATACTAATAAGTGCCGCTCTAGAACAATAGTCGAAAGCATTAAAAAATAGGAAATTATTTGCTGTGTGGGATAAAACCTCAGTCGAAAGAACTTACATTGATCTGTCCATTAGAAAAAACAGCTTGGTTCTTTTATTCTTGTGGAATGGGTTGCTTCACAAACAATCGATTAAGCAAGAATTTCCGCTTATCGATGGCTAGTTCTCTTGATTCTAACTAATCAAATCCATCCGTATCTTTGAGATTTTTTTGAGTTTCCATCACTTTTTGGAAGGTAAAATCTTTCTTCATCGCTCGAATCCACTGAACATATTCTAGCAGCACTTTTCTCAGTTCTTTTCTGTAGAGAGGAAGGAGAGCGTTCTGCGCCTTAAGGTATCATTGTAGGTGGATTGACAGTGTTTAGAAATCACGCTCTTACGCTGGTGCTTTGAAAGAAAACCCCATTGATCTATACATTTTCTGAAAGCTTAATAGGTATAGAAAACAATCATATTTTTGAGATTTCCTAAAAAGTTATTGTCACAGTGATATGAAAAGAAATACCCAGAAACACTACTTCGCTAAACTGGTTCGCTTCCGAGTGTGAATTCTCGGAGAGGCGCGGTTAACTTCGGAAGTGTTTTCTCACACATCACCCTCAAAAAGGCATGTACTAAAACCCGAAACACCGAATGGAAACCGCCGGAAACGAAACCCACCGAAACTACCGGAACAACCGAAACGAAACCACCGAAACCACCGGAACAACCGAAACGAAACACCGAAACCACACGAAACAACCGAACCACCTGCGAAACAAGACGACGAGAACCACAGAAAGTACCGAAAGTGATAAAACAGGCAAAAAGATGGAAAAAATAACGAAACTTACAAGATTTGTGTGGCGACTACGACGACTAAAACGTAATGACAACGGCAACTGGAAAACTAACGGCAGAAAAAGCTAAACCAAACAATAGAAACAACACATGAAAAATACTAACACGAAAGTATGAAATGTTACGTAACCGAAAATAACTGACGGAATAAATCTGAATAATAAATACACACGGACTAATTGAAAAACAGAAAAACAATGAACAAGAAACGCGAAAACAAAGCGAGGTGAGGCGCCATGACTACAACGACTGCCCCAAAGGACAGTGAGTTTTGTTTCTTCGAGACCTTCATTCAATGAACGATTAATTAAGGGTCGAGGGAAAAAAAACTCTGTTTCTCCTGGTGCCAGTTATTAAGTGTTCTGTCAGTGTTATACCCTCAAACTCAAAGGTAGAATAACCTGAGAAAAAAATTAGAAGTATATGCTTGACACTAACTGACACAAATGTGTGCGACCTGATTAGATTAGCCTAGATGTGCCTAGATAAGCCTAGATTAGATGCGCCTGCCTAGATTAGCTCGCTATTTGCAGGCGGTGTTCATTGTAATTAATTCTTTTGGAAGACTTAATAAACTTGAAACTTGAAAGTTAAAGGTAACACATGACATGTTCTGCTCCAATCAAAAAACGTATTTGATTTGGGAAGTACATGTATAACAATATGTGATGATATTAGTAGGTCACTAAGTGACTTTTGAGCAGGTATCTACATCTACATATTATTTGGTCAGTGTACCAGTAAGTGGCCGGTCACATGTTATCCCACAACCTTTGATCAGTATTATTCCATCAAACCTTTGAAAAGGGTTTCTCTTAGCTTTTTTCAGTGAGCTCTATATGCCAGATCATTAATCATGACTGGGTAATTTGGGACATGTTACACTAGGTATACCTATCAATAGAGTGCCAACGAGCAAATAATTCGTGGTATAATAAAGGTTTACTAATACAGCATGACGGATTTTTGGTTCTCTTCTGTTGCAAACATTACCAAGAGAAAATTATAACGCTTTTACCGGCCGGTAACATGACACCCCTTGGGGGCAAGGTTGCTTTCATTCGTCATGCAATCCAGTAGGATATTAAGAATTTGAGGAGTATTGTCTGTCAGCTGTTTCCCTGAATAGTAAGAGTTTTACAATGTATCGCTGTTCGGTCGAACTTTCAGTTCAATATGATGGGCAAAGTCACAGTGAAAGTGAACACGCTAGTCTGATTGATGAACACGCTCGTTTAATTCTGTGGCAAACAGATCTGATTTATGTTTTGAACACTGGAGTTGCTCCAGTGGTTCGACTGCATGATAAACACACTCGTTCAGTTCTGTGTGGAAACACTGCCGACTCAACCTTCAGTTCGATATGCTAGATTTGAACACTGGATTTGCTCTAGTGATTCGACTGAGGAACACACTCTTTCAAAAAAAATGCTGCCCGATGGCACTTTCAGTTCGATATAGGTAAACAGAGAAGGAATACACTGTTTTGATTCATGAACACACACGTTCAATTCTGTGGTGAGCACGCTGGTTCGGTTTTGTGTCTTGGATTTGCTCTTGTCTAACAGTTTTCCTCAATATTCGAATTAGAAGAAAGAGTTTTGTAAAGGGCAGGCTGCCCGACTGAACTTTCAGTTCAATAAAGTGAGAGAAGAAACACGCTAGTTTGATAGTTATGGGACTATGAAATTGCTCACAGTTGGATAAACACAACAGCAAAAAAAACACACCTTCCACGAGACAAGTCTAGATGTAACACGGCTCCTGATTGGCTAAAAACTACAAAGGCTCAAATAGTTCCGACCTTTCAATTGGCTAAAGCCGGTTTTTTTACACCTTACACCTTACGCTTACACTTTCAGGTGCTTGAGCAAGAATTTTTCTGCATATAGCATTCTTCTAGACTTGATTTGTAAGGATTTAGATTCATATGAAAAAAGTTGTAAATTCGGATGGCAGGCTCTGTAAATGTCCGATTAAATCAAAGGTTTCCATGGTGGTTAGTAGCAGATTTCTAAAAGGTGCAGGTTTCCAAAATGCTCCGCCTTTTTTATCTTTTTTTGTTAGCGTACAGTTCCAATCACCTCCGATGATAATATTTGTCATTTCGGACTCGTCAACTATGCAATTGTTTAATTCCTGGATGAACTCTAGTTGATCTGATTGGTTTTTAGGTGCGTAGATATTGCATAATGAATTATGAATTATTGCACATTGATTCATCATTTGCAACTGAATAAGTCTCTTGGAGAAAATAAAAATTGGCTTTCTGATCTTTCAAATAAGTAAAGATGCTCCTTCTTTTGGTCTGCTCTCTTATACCTCTAACATTTAACAAAATAATTTTGCATTTTACATTTGATTGTATTGCATACAGTCTTCCTAAACTGACAAAAATAATAATCAATACACCAGTGTCTTCGCTTGGCTGGCTCGTTGCCAATAATAATGTGTGTGCAGTCACATGACTATCAATCAATCAATCATTGTCTGTGGCCCCATCTGGGGCAAAGGCCACCTATAAGCACCCTCCAGTCATCACGGTCCTGGGCCAGTCATTGCATTTCTCCCCACGTGTAGCCATTTCTCCTCATGTCTGCCTCTAAGTCAAGGGGCCATGAGTTTCTTGGTCGGCCCCTCTTCCTTTTCCCCTGAGGGTTCCAGGTAAGGGCTTGCCTTGTGATGTTGGATGAGGACTTCCGAAGGTTGTGTCCTGCCGAGAAGTGATGATCTCCAGACATTCTTCGGCTGTTGGGAAGCTGTTGGGAAGCAGGTCGGTTGAGGAGCTCCTCAAAGTGCTCCACCCATCTCCTCTTCTGCTCTTCTAAATCAGATATTTATTGCTCATCCTTGTCTTTCACCGGTCTCTCTGGCTTGCTATATTTTCCCGATAGTTTCCTTATGGTAGCATAAAGGTCCCGCATATTTCCATGATAAGCTGCCCCTTCAGCCTCTGCTGCCAGTGACTCCAGATAGTTGCGTTTGTCTGCCTTAAGGCTGCTTTTGACACTCCTGTTCACCCGGCTGTTGCAAACAGCCGCCTTCTTGGCTTTCCTTTCCTCAATCTTATTCAGTGTCTCTGTGGAAATCCACCCCTTGTGGTTGGGGTTCCTGGGACCACTCCTTTCACTCTCTGCCACCTGACATCAATGGTTTCCTCTTCCATCAGCTCTTGCAGGGCCTGGACCTTATTGGAGAGTGTGATGCTGAATTCCTCCCGTTTGGTGGCATCATTCAGAAGAGAGGTGTTATACACCAAGTGTTGGTTTGTCCTCTGTCTCGTTTATCCTCAGCTTGAGGTTCAACCATGCAACCAGGAGATAGTGGTCTGAAGCCACATCCGCCACTCGCCTGACACGCAGATCTTGAAGAGTTCTTCAGAATCTCTTCCCGATGCACATGTGATCAAGCTGATTCTCTGTCTGCAAGTCTGGTGATACCCAAGTTGCCTTGTGTATCCTTCGGTGTTCGAAGAAACTCCCTCCTATGACCAAATTGTATTTGGCACATAAGTCAGCGAATCTCTCACTACTGTTGTTCATATCCCCTAGACCTTGCTGTCCCATAACCTCCTCATAGCCCCTATTATCACTGCCAATCTTGGCATTAAAATCTCCCATTACATTGATGATGTTTTGTTCTGAGCGATCCTGGATGATGGTTAACAGTCTGTTGTAGAACTTCTCCTTGTCTTGATGGTCGTCGCTATCATTTATTTGGGCGTAGCATTGGATCACATCCATGTTAATTCTCCTCTCCTTTGTGTGAAAGGTTGCTGAGATGATCCATGGGCCGTGCCCCTCTCATCCAATTAGTGCCCTCTGAGCTGGTCCTAGGCAACATCAGAGCCACACCCTGAGTGTGAGGAGCAGTCTCTTCGTGTTCATACCCGGAAAAACAGCAGCAGCTCCCCTGTGATCAGCCCTCTCTGACCAGAGGCCCGTCCATCACCGATTCACTTCAGTTCCTAAGGATTGAAAAGCCTGCTCGTTCCTCATCTCTCGAGGCCACCGGTGCTGTCTTAGCCAGTCTCATTAAAGTGCTCTACTGTTACCATGTGCCGCTGGTAGATGGTCTCGTTTTCCTGGGGGAGATGATTGTTGTACAGCCTGGCAGCTTCCCAGGTGGACCCTGGCTTTCACTGCCAGGCGTCATTGGCCCTTCAATGGGTCTAAAGAGGTCATGTCAACTCCCAGAGCCGTATTGGGTTAGGTCTCTTCGATATGCGTCTTGACGTTTCTGTAGCAGTGCAAATTTGTAGGAGGGTAGGGTCTGCTGACACCGCGCCCAACCAGCAAACCTGGAGGACTAGGGTGCATGTTTTGTCTGACCCGTCACCTAACAGGACCCTGTACTCTGGCATGGTTTAGACCTACCCAGTGGAGCACAATGGCTCCTGCCGATACAGCTTCATGAGGATCACCAAGGGCCCACAAGCCTCCCGTGCCACAACGAGGCACAGCACCAAGGAAAGGTACATGACTAATGGCATCAGAATGAAGCGCCGCCATCTCTGGAGGAGTGTAGACTGTCATGCAATAAACACAAAAATTGCCTTCATCTGTCTCATATTTGGTTGCTTCTAAACAATAACAGAGAGGACACCAGGCCTTTTGTGCCGAGTGCCTAAAAAGGTCACAAGTCAAGGTGAACAGGGTGACTGTTTTTCCACTGATTGGCAAAGGAAATGGTTTTAGCCGATTAGTACTGGGGATTGGAAAGACAGCTAGTTATAGAATTGATATCGTGTTTGCGAAATTTAAATTTGCATCCGCTGAAGCCACTGACGTGTTGGATCGATTTTTGAAATCCAGATGTTGAGTTCCTCGTAGCTACAAAATCAAGATACTCGTACGCAAAGGGAGAAAACAATAACAACCGGAGCTCGTGAGTATAAACAGAGAGAGAAGCAAATGTGAAAGAGAGCGTTGAAGAACCAGGAAGCAATGGAACACACAAAGCTGTTGAAGATTGCTGAACTGGAAGAGCGAATCACAGACTACTGAAGGAGGAAGAACAGCAGGCGCCGAGCAACGAGGGGGGATGGAAAATAGTATTCTGTGCCAAATGTTACTTTCACCACAATCGTGGAGACAAAAGAAAACTGTGACTTTAGCGGGAAAATACGATCAAATGTGATTTTGGATCTTTTTTAAGAATGTTTATATAAGCTTACAGGATATTTATTAGGGAAAATATAGCAAGCCAGAGAGACCGGTGAAAGACAAGGATGAGCAATAAATATCTGATTTAGAAGAGCAGAAGAGGAGATGGGTGGAGCACTTTGAGGAGCTCCTCAACCGACCTGCTTCCCAACAGCTTCCCAACAGCCGAAGAATGTCTGGAGATCATCACTTCTCGGCAGGACACAACCTTCGGAAGTCCTCATCCAACATCACAAGGCAAGCCCTTACCTGGAACCCTCAGGGGAAAAGGAAGAGGGGCCGACCAAGAAACTCATGGCCCCTTGACTTAGAGGCAGACATGAGGAGAAATGGCTACACGTGGGGAGAAATGCAATGACTGGCCCAGGACCGTGATGACTGGAGGGTGCTTATAGGTGGCCTTTGCCCCAGATGGGGCCACAGACAATGATTGATTGATTGATAGTCATGTGACTGCACACACATTATTATTGGCAACGAGCCAGCCAAGCGAAGACACTGGTGTATTGATTATTATTTTTGTCAGTTTAGGAAGACTGTATGCAATACAATCAAATGTAAAATGCAAAATTATTTTGTTAAATGTTAGAGGTATAAGAGAGCAGACCAAAAGAAGGAGCATCTTTACTTATTTGAAAGATCAGAAAGCCAATTTTTATTTTCTCCAAGAGACTTATTCAGTTGCAAATGATGAATCAATGTGCAATAATTCATAATTCATTATGCAATATCTACGCACCTAAAAACCAATCAGATCAACTAGAGTTCATCCAGGAATTAAACAATTGCATAGTTGACGAGTCCGAAATGACAAATATTATCATCGGAGGTGATTGGAACTGTACGCTAACAAAAAAAGATAAAAAAGGCGGAGCATTTTGGAAACCTGCACCTTTTAGAAATCTGCTACTAACCACCATGGAAACCTTTGATTTAATCGGACATTTACAGAGCCTGCCATCCGAATTTACAACTTTTTTCATATGAATCTAAATCCTTACAAATCAAGTCTAGAAGAATGCTATATGCAGAAAAATTCTTGCTCAAGCACCTGAAAGTGTAAGCGTAAGGTGTAAGGTGTAAAAAAACCGGCTTTAGCCAATTGAAAGGTCGGAACTATTTGAGCCTTTGTAGTTTTTAGCCAATCAGGAGCCGTGTTACATCTAGACTTGTCTCGTGGAAGGTGTGTTTTTTTTGCTGTTGTGTTTATCCAACTGTGAGCAATTTCATAGTCCCATAACTATCAAACTAGCGTGTTTCTTCTCTCACTTTATTGAACTGAAAGTTCAGTCGGGCAGCCTGCCCTTTACAAAACTCTTTCTTCTAATTCGAATATTGAGGAAAACTGTTAGACAAGAGCAAATCCAAGACACAAAACCGAACCAGCGTGCTCACCACAGAATTGAACGTGTGTGTTCATGAATCAAAACAGTGTATTCCTTCTCTGTTTACCTATATCGAACTGAAAGTGCCATCGGGCAGCATTTTTTTTGAAAGAGTGTGTTCCTCAGTCGAATCACTAGAGCAAATCCAGTGTTCAAATCTAGCATATCGAACTGAAGGTTGAGTCGGCAGTGTTTCCACACAGAACTGAACGAGTGTGTTTATCATGCAGTCGAACCACTGGAGCAACTCCAGTGTTCAAAACATAAATCAGATCTGTTTGCCACAGAATTAAACGAGCGTGTTCATCAATCAGACTAGCGTGTTCACTTTCACTGTGACTTTGCCCATCATATTGAACTGAAAGTTCGACCGAACAGCGATACATTGTAAAACTCTTACTATTCAGGGAAACAGCTGACAGACAATACTCCTCAAATTCTTAATATCCTACTGGATTGCATGACGAATGAAAGCAACCTTGCCCCCAAGGGGTGTCATGTTACCGGCCGGTAAAAGCGTTATAATTTTCTCTTGGTAATGTTTGCAACAGAAGAGAACCAAAAATCCGTCATGCTGTATTAGTAAACCTTTATTATACCACGAATTATTTGCTCGTTGGCACTCTATTGATAGGTATACCTAGTGTAACATGTCCCAAATTACCCAGTCATGATTAATGATCTGGCATATAGAGCTCACTGAAAAAAGCTAAGAGAAACCCTTTTCAAAGGTTTGATGGAATAATACTGATCAAAGGTTGTGGGATAACATGTGACCGGCCACTTACTGGTACACTGACCAAATAATATGTAGATGTAGATACCTGCTCAAAAGTCACTTAGTGACCTACTAATATCATCACATATTGTTATACATGTACTTCCCAAATCAAATACGTTTTTTGATTGGAGCAGAACATGTCATGTGTTACCTTTAACTTTCAAGTTTCAAGTTTATTAAGTCTTCCAAAAGAATTAATTACAATGAACACCGCCTGCAAATAGCGAGCTAATCTAGGCAGGCGCATCTAATCTAGGCTTATCTAGGCACATCTAGGCTAATCTAATCAGGTCGCACACATTTGTGTCAGTTAGTGTCAAGCATATACTTCTAATTTTTTTCTCAGGTTATTCTACCTTTGAGTTTGAGGGTATAACACTGACAGAACACTTAATAACTGGCACCAGGAGAAACAGAGTTTTTTTTCCCTCGACCCTTAATTAATCGTTCATTGAATGAAGGTCTCGAAGAAACAAAACTCACTGTCCTTTGGGGCAGTCGTTGTAGTCATGGCGCCTCACCTCGCTTTGTTTTCGCGTTTCTTGTTCATTGTTTTTCTGTTTTTCAATTAGTCCGTGTGTATTTATTATTCAGATTTATTCCGTCAGTTATTTTCGGTTACGTAACATTTCATACTTTCGTGTTAGTATTTTTCATGTGTTGTTTCTATTGTTTGGTTTAGCTTTTTCTGCCGTTAGTTTTCCAGTTGCCGTTGTCATTACGTTTTAGTCGTCGTAGTCGCCACACAAATCTTGTAAGTTTCGTTATTTTTTCCATCTTTTTGCCTGTTTTATTTGTATTTCGTTTTGGTTCATGCTCTGTATATTTAGCCTTGTATATGTGTTTGTTTTCAGCTAATCGCTAGTAAAAGTGCGAATTTGGTTGATGTGTGGATTTCGACTACATTTCATTAGAAGATTTGTGCGACTTCGTTATGGATATGTTTGGAAGTCGCGGTAGAAGGAGAGTTCATTCTACAGAAGCCCTCGAACATCTTCGATATAAGAATTCAAGATCTGGCTGCTTGGCGAGAGTTACAACGTTGTGTCGAGCAGCTCAAGCCCTCCTAGAAGACGCGAAAAACGTTGAAGAAGTCTTGAAGAAACTGTTAGAAGTTAATGAAGCATTTGGTCGTTTTGAGAAAGCCCATTACGAGTACATCGCAACGCTAACAGGAGATCTCGAGGAAATCGAAAGTTAAGGACGCTATTTCCAAGAGCATTGTCAGAGAAAGGATATTTTCGATTCAAATATCAAGCGATGGATCGATGAAGTAAAATCTCGCGCAAAAGCTCGAGAAGGAGCAGAAATCCGACCGGAAGATTCCATAAGCGCGGCTGGTTCTCTTCGAAGTCGCAACTCGACACGTGTATCCATTAAGCAGTTAAAGCCAAGGAAGCTTTGGCACGCCTTAAAATAGAGCAATTGAAGGAAAAACAGGAGCTTTTGAGAAGAGAAGAGGAAATGAAAATGGAACGTCAATTTCTAGAAGCTAAATATGAACTCGAGCAGGCGGCTGTTCAAGTAAAGATCCTTGAAGAAGATTATTCTGTATTTGGTAGTGCAGTAACGAACATTTTCGAACAACCTGGTTCGTGTGCTGGAGGAGTTAATTCAAAACGCGTCGTTGAACCCAAAGTCAAAGATGTCAAAACTCGCATTGAAAAGACCAAAGTTAAACGTGGCGATAACTATTTCACAAGTTCACGGCTCAACCCTCATGCGAAGGAGTTTACATACCCCGTAGTCAAGCAGGATAGTAAACTCTCTCCTACAGATTCAGTTGACAGTGATTTCGCCATAGTTGAAGACATGTTAGATAAGCTGGGCTCGACAATAAGGCAAGGATTTGCGTTGCCCAAACCAGACCTCTCCACATTTGATGGCAACCCTTTGGAGTATTGGAGTTTTTTCCGGTCATTTAAGAACACTGTTGAACGACACGCAATGAATGAAAGCGAGAAGCTCATGTATTTACTGCAGTACACCACGGGCGATGCAAAGAAGACAATTGAGTGCTGCGTGGTAATGGAACCTTCAAAGGGATATATGGCTGCAAGGAAATTGCTCCGGGAGCGCTTTGGTCATCCGTATACGATTGCTGCCAAGTTTGTCGGCGAGATCACC
>JAHPZR010024768.1:0-14936 GCA_019787425.1 Platygyra sinensis | reverse complement strand
TTTGACGTTAAATTTCCCGAGAATGTTAAGGGAATTAATCGCGGGGTAACCTAGAGTAATGAATAACAGTGAGATGTCATCATCATCATCATCATCATCATCATCATCATCATAAGCTTTATTTATTAACGGTATCAAATTCATACAAAAAAACAAACATGAAGCCATGGCATGATGTTATTTATGTCGATAAATTGATCTATTTTATTCAAGGCAGATATTTGTTGGTCGTCTCAACAGCCAATCATGTTAAAGAGTGTTAACTGTCCGCATTTTTTTGGTTATCAAAACAAACTTATCCTAATTTTGTCTCAAGTGCGACCCGGGCCTAAGACTGGTCACATTCGCAAATATTCCCTCTTGCTTTATACTGCTTACTGTAGTAAGAAAAACACTCATAGAAATATCGATTTTTTTTAATGTAACATTACTTAGATGTATTAATAATTTACTACCTAATGAATAGTTATTATTACTTTTCTCTTTGTAAAACATAAAACTAGCATGCCAGCTTATTACAAATATTTTTCTTTCTCGTGACATCATGTGGTAGTGACCATCTCGAAAGCATTTGCTACTATGGTCACTACGCACCTCTCCTTTTTTTCTCCAATATATAAAACTATGTTCTCTTTATTTTCTCCTTTCTATTTTATTTTAGCTGTAGTTAATGATATAAATAGTGCAAAAATAAAGAATCTTGAATCTTGAATCTTGCTCTTTCCATCACAGCGACTATATCTCTTGGCAAAACATTTTTCCCTCCCTCCGGTCCCTTACCTTTCGGATCGACATTTTTGCTATGCATTTTCGTTTACCAGCCGTGGAGCTTTTTTTTCGCCCCACCTTTGCTGAAAATGATAATTTAATTACCATGGAAATTGTTAACAATTAACTTTTATTTGAGTTGCTATTAAAACGGCCACAGTAAAAGTGGCCAAGAAATGCCAATTTACAAGTTGATCATTTGTTGTACACCATATCATCTACAGCAAACTAGTGCGACCCCACAGAAAGCTCCCGAGTTCAGTTCCGTACAGTGTATCTGCATAAATATGCTCTTCCAAAGACCGTAGCGCGAATTGAGTCTGATTAAACATTTAAACATGGTCGTAATTGTTTAATGAGTAACATCTCATTAACGAGACAATCAAACGATTACGACCATGTTTAAATGTACAATCAGACTCAATTCGCGCTAAGGTCTTTATCTAACTTATGCAAATTAATGACTCTGGCCGGACTCTTAGATGCTCTTGAAATCGCATATTTAATTTAGTTTCCCTTGACAATAGCGCCAAGATGTCGCCGAAACGTCGGACTCTTTTATCGCTATTTTTTGCCTGTATATGTTTATCTAAATCATTGTTGATTAAAAATTATTAGTGCATGGAGTAATTCAAAATAAAGCAGCTGAGAAAACAGTTTTTCGGGTCATCGTGCTGCCTTCAATCTAAAAAAAGCTTACAATTTTAAGACGGGCATGAGTCACCCGACTAGTTAAGCATCTATTCTAACAGCTTAAGGTGGCTTGTTACAGTTTCCAGTACTTTTCAAGACTTAGAGTTTGATGGGTCATTATAACCATTCTATACCGGTTGACGCCAAAGTCATGGTATCAACAAACTGCCCAATCATTGGGGAACAAGTTGCTGTTAATTTTGTGGCACAATAGGTTACCATAGCAACAATATGACCTGCTAAAAACACCCTTAATTTTAGCTTTAAGCGCTTATAACTCAAAAACGAGCTCGGTGAACCACATTTTTTTATTCTCGAATTGTAACCAGCATGATAAGATACAACTTTTGCGAAGGGGGTTCAGAGCCACCTTAAAAGTTCGAAAATTTATAGTGGCTCTGAACCCCCTTCGCAGAATTTTTTTTAAACTTTGCAAAAAGTTGCATCTTATCATGCTGATTACAATTCGACAAGAAAGAAATGGGGGTCATCGAGCTCGTTTTTGAATTATAAGCGCTTAAAGCTAAAATTAAGAGTGTTTTTAGCAGGTCATATTGTTGCCATGGTAACCTATTGTGCCACAAAATTAACAGCAAATTGTTCCCCGATGATTGGGCAGTTTGTTGATACCATGATTTTGGCGTCAACCGGTATAGAATGTTTATAATGACCCATCAAACTCTAAGTCTTGAAAAGTACTGGAAACTGTAACCAGTCACTTAAGCAGGTGTATACCACGCTAATCAATGAGCAATCCTGTATAAAGGATAAGAGCATGCGGCGTCCATCTATTGCGGAATCACTCTTCCGCTTGCCTTCATCAACTGAAAAATAAATGAAAGGAAACCTTACATTAGTTAAGTTCCCCATAACTGTAGTTAGACAGAAAACAACTTAACTGAAGGGGACATAGGGACCTATTAGAAAACTATTAGAAGCGATATAATAGATCTTTCACACGTACGATACATGCAGGCTCCCCAGTTGCAGAAATTTTTGAAAATTTTCGGGCAAAACGTTGATGCTGTAGGAAAAAGTACACGGGAGAAAACATTTGAAAAGGTAGTCAAAGGCCAGACTTGTAGTCTACATTCTCTGACTTTTGCCTTGTCAAGTGGGAGTTACGGGTCAAATGCTCTAAGGACTCAGGTATTCTGTTTTGAAAAAGCCATATATGAAACATGGAACTTGCACTTTAGTCTCAACAAATGCGAGGTAATGCAATAACTCATAGGCAGGACAAATCCTTACCAGCGTTACACACGCTGAGTTCAAGTGTTAAAACCGTTGACGGTGCTAAAATTTAAACGTTTTGATCTCCTCGGACCCGTCATAAAACAAACATGTTAATGCGGTAGTCAACAAAATCAACCAAATATTAGATTAAATTCATAGAACCGTGGTTCCCGAGGCATTCTCGACGTTTAACGAATCCGGCGAATCTGTCACAAGGTTGTAATTGAATGGTTGAAATATACACTATACACAAACCATTACAGAGTTGCATGTCTTTGGAAGCGTGACGGTTGCGTTTTCTCGATTTTTTTTTTACAATTTTGTTGAGAATATTATAAAGGTGGCCAGAGACGAGAGGTCATGCTGCAGCGACATTTTGCAGTGAAAAAAAAAAAAAAAACTTGTGAAGTGCACACTTAGGCGTCGTGTAGCAAGGACAAAATCACAACATTTGCACACACATGAAAATGTCCCAGGGATATGTTGCAACGACATACCCCCCTCGTGCAAACTGATACTTTCTTTACTTCATCAACGCCAGATTTGGTGGAAATTTTTTGCCATGCCATGAAACTTCGTGTGTACGGTTTTATGCAACTTGTCCCTTCTTCAAAAGCAAAAGTTGAGCCAATCAGAGACAACGACCAGAATTCTTTTTGCTCGTGCACAGGGACAAAAACAAGACGGCAGCATGGTGTAGCATTGTCTTTTAGTTGCATGCCCCACAGAATTGGGTTATCCTTGAAACGAGCAATCAGCATACGTGTCTGGCTATTCATATTCCAAGAAATATGGCCGCTGTCAGTTTTTAGCAGGAGGATCATCCTCAACCGATTCTACTTCGATGGCCGCCACTTAACTTCGACGATGTAATGCCTCAAAGCAAGCTGGGCATTAAAAATGTTATGCACCATGCGGTCAGTCAATATGTCGCTACAGCACATCCCTGGACATGTTCCCGCAACATTTTCATGTGTGTGCAAATGTTGTGATTTTGTCCCTGCCACATGTTCCCGCTACACGTCCGCTGCTAAATGTTCCGCTACACGTCCTCTGCTACATGTCGCTTCAGTGTGTACTACACACGTTTTTGTCGCTGCAACATGGCCCTTGCGTCTGGTCACCTTAAATGAAAAATTTTATTATATAAATACGAGTGTTTTACTGGAAAATATACCACTCGTAAAATTCATAAAAACTACATCCGGGACCCGAGTGGTTTATTTTCCATAATCTCACACGTGAGTTTATCGATGATTTCATTGATATCAAGTTTGTCTCTTTAATTGTACTTAAATTTGTTGGTGTATCATCGAAACATCTTCGGGTCTTCCTCGAAAGTCTTCGGCAATCTTCGGACATCTTCTGAAATTTTCGGAAAATGTTCGGGAACCTTCGTCTGCCCCTCGGAACACTCGTCAGATATTGTTCTCGCCACTCGAACATAAAATTCATATCTTCTCGCCACCGTGTAATATCCTCTATGTACAATCTTTTGTGCATTTCGTGATACATGGGTACCATTGATGTTTTTCAGGTTCTCAAATTGTACTCGCCTGCGGCTCGTGCAATTTGTATAGGTAATCGTAGGGTTCTGAGTTCAATTTGGAATTTATTTGCACGAGTGAGTTTTTCAAAAAGCTGATATTGCACGGGCCTCCCACATGGAAAAAAAATTAATAAAGAAAATAAAGAAAGAAATAAAGAAAGTCATAAAAACTACATCCGGGACCCGAGTGGTTTATTTTCCATAATCTCACACGTGAGTTTATCGATGATTTCATTGATATCAAGTTTGTCTCTTTAATTGTACTTAAATTTGTTGGTGTATCATCGAAACATCTTCGGGTCTTCCTCGAAAGTCTTCGGCAATCTTCGGACATCTTCTGAAATTTTCGGAAAATGTTCGGGAACCTTCGTCGGCCCCTCGGAACACTCGTCAGATATTGTTCTCGCCACTCGAACATAAAATTCCTATCTTCTCGCCACCGTGTAATATCCTCTATGTACAATCTTTTGTGCATTTCGTGATATATGGGTACCATTGATGTTTTTCAGGTTCTCAAATTGCACTCGCCTGCGGCTCGTGCAATTTGTATAGGTAATCGTAGGGTTCTGAGTTCAATTTGGAATTAATTTGCACGAGTGAGTTTTTCAAAAAGCTGATATTGCACGGGCCTCCCACATGGAAAAAAAATAAAAAAATAAAGAAAGTCACATAATTTCATGGAAACTATCTTTTGAGTGGCATATAATCAGGCAATGGCTGTTATCCAACGTTCACACGGCCTAGCTAGACTAATTCTCTCCCTTAAAGCACTTATTGCTAAAAATGTGAGCGGAATCCGTTTTAACACAACTTTGAAACGATTGTAACTGGTTTTTTGAAAACAGGGTCGGTCATATTTAACTTGCAAAATATTTATTATTTTCCAAGTTGTAGTGGCATGGTGGGACGGCTTCAGTCCATCACTCCTCAGGCTTCCTTAACTCGCGTACTCGAGAGATCCTCACTGAACCGATGTCGGCTGCGATCAAAACAGGACAGTTTTATCTCTAACATTTCCTATCTTAGAACTACAAAAATGGCAGAAATTCTTGGGACACCGTCATAAAACTTTAAGTTAAAGAATGGATATCTTGTGCACATCCTGCTATTTTATTCATCAATTTTTAGGGCTGTATATTTCTATGTAGCCTGTCAGTAAGTTCTCGCTTGTGGGGTTAGGGGAGGGGAGGCATAGGGCTTGCTTACAAGCTGCATACGTAGAATATTGCACCACCTGGACTCAAGAGACGGAGTGGGGGGGGGGGGGGGGGGGAAGATAGGGGCAGTGTCCACTGACAGAATGGTGGGAGTGGGATGAGAATACTCGATCTATTGCTGGTTTTCAGTGTCACACCATTCAAAATAGATGGGAATAAAAAAATAAACCGTTCAATAGCGAGTGAAACTTCCAACTAGCTCGTGGCACTAATACAAATCATACTATAAGCTGAGTGTGCAGTCCAAAAAAAAAGCGAGGAAAGGTCATGTGTATAAACACGACACAAAACGTAACGCAATGAGTAACAATGTGAGTAACGTAATGGTATAGTTATGGGTCAGCACAGTTAGAGACGGGGGACGTTTTGTCTCTTGGAATTTGGTTGTACAGGTATCAGTGGATTGAGAAGGCGAGCTTAGCAAAGAGTGGTGTGGGGGGAATAACTTTGTCCCCTTAAAAGATGGCATGTTAGACAGGGGATAATTATCGCTTCTTAGAATTTGGTTATACAATGATAGGTAGATTGGGTATGGGAAGCTTAAAAGAGAGGGGGGTTTTATTGCTTATTGGTATTTGGTTGTGCAGGAATAGATATGAGTGGTTATGGGGCTGGATGGGGATTTGTAGGAGATACCGTTCTTTTTTGGTGCTTGTGCCGTAACCGCTTAATTCTATTCTACGCGGCTGACACTCATAAAGTCCGTAGATTTTGATGAAACGCACGCTTGACGGAGTTGTTGTCGGAAGCTCGTCACCTGAGCGGCACGTGAAAATTTGTCCAAAGTGAATCAGAAGATGTTGCCTTAAGCCTGTCACAGGTATCTGTGGCGTAGATGTCAATAATGCATTGCTTGGCCGAAAAGTCTTCTGACCCGGCCTCCCCGCGCTATTTTTTTCCATTTGGTGGTACCAAATCATTTTGATCTTCCGTTCACACGACAGAACTAACAAGCATACAAAAATAATCAAACTTCAAATAAACTATTACCAAGAGGTGCCAAGCATGAGGAGATGCACATGAGAGTCACCGTTAGTTCAAATAATGGCACGAGTTTTTCCATCCAATCACAGAGCTTAGTAAAGTAAACCACCAACTGAACCACCCGATGCTCTATGTGCCCGGGGGTACTCATACATATGGGCTATATAGGTACGCGCCGTGGAATAGGGTATGGCTTTTGAGGCTCTCGGCCCTTAAATAGGGTATCTTTTTTGACCCTTGTTGCTGTCTTCCTGGTGTGATCCTTAGATAGGGTAGCTAAATTGTATTAGTATATACACACTCAGTGATCTTGGTGTTTTAAGCAATCTGATTGGTTCGCTATCTCTGGCTAATGAGCATTATTCACCCCCTACCGAGTGAATAATGCGTAAGCCAAACAAAAATAAAGCATACTTTTGAATAAAGCATACTTTTGATTCACACTGATTTGAACGGTGTCTAAGGACCATTATTCTAGACTGTCACGAGTTTTTTTCGAATATTAACTATAGATTTTTCGTGTTCAAAGATTCTGTAAATAGTTTCGCGAATTCGCGCATGCTTTGTACAGCTTGCACGTTTTCCACGCATGAATTGGGAGGTCAATTAAATCGATTTTTAATGGTTTCCTTCTGAAAATGATGTTGAGATGACTTCCTGTGTATATACTAAAACAATTATTCTTCTCAATCTCGGTGAATAGTGGCAGAATATTTACCTCGATTTCAAAGAATAATTGTTAATTATGTTATACTGGAGTGTGAAAACGCCCGCCTAAACGAATGTTTGGGCCTTAAAAAGGGTATTATTTTCGCTTTCTTAGTCCTTAAATAGGGTTAGGGTTCAAGAACTTTCACGGTACACCTCTATCCAAAATTCGCGGGAGCACCTCCCCCCGGGATTAGGTGTTCGTCTGAGAGATCCAGAACTGGAGGACAACCAAATGTAAACAACTCTGGATTCCAGAGCGTGTTTTACGATCGAACAAAGCAATAAAGCAAAATATTTCAGATATTTCGAAGTTCTTGCGCCATGGTTAACTTTTGTGCCGTTTATGGGCGCTCAAATCAAACAAACAGAGAAAAGGATCGAAGTTATCTTCGACTGCCAGTGATAATGACAAGACCGAACGAATAACAACAGCTCTGAAGTCACGATTGCCAGTATCGTGCTGTCATCATACTGAGGTACAAAAAGTTATTTTTTTGCAGGAACCTTCGAAAACACACGTAAATTCAACGAATATCAACCGAAAGGGCTACTCTACATCTTATATTTATTAGCTTTTGTAGAAATTAGACTTCTTTATGTATTTTTTCTCGGAAAGAAAAACGGGATTCGGGATAATGATGAAAAAAAGTGCGTGATGCGGGATTCTCGGAAAGAAAGAGCGGGAATGCGGGATCAGGACCCCCCCCTTCCAGACCCTGGTCAGTCAGTTCACACGAGGGGACATGTCGCTGCAACACATTCCTGGACATATTCCCGCAACATTTTCATGTGTGTGCAAATGTTGTGATTTTGTCCCTGCTACATTTTCCCGCTACTCGTCCGCTGCTACATGTCACCTCAGTGTGTACTACACACGTTTTTGTCCCTCCAACATGGCCCTTGCGTCTAGTCACCTTAAATCAAAAATTGTACAATCTTTTGTGCATTTCGTGATATATGGGCATGATTGATGTTTTTCAAGTTTTCAATTTGCACGAGCCGCAGGCGAGTGCAATTTGAGAACTTACAAAACATCACTCGTGATGTTTTTGAAGTACTCAAAATTGATGCACGAACGGAGGCGAGTCCAATTTGAGAACTTACAAAACATCACGAGTGATGTTTTTCAAGTACTCAAAATTGCACGAGCCGCCGGTGAGTGCAATTTGAGAACTTGAAAAACATTACGAGTGACCCTACAGTCACGAAATGCGCTCGAGTTCATACGATTTTCTATACATAGTGTATTATGCATTCAAATTGCCATTTTACTGCATGGATCAGCCACTCAACTCTCGTGCTGTTATCACATGAAAAAGATAAAAATTTAGATTGTTGAGGTTCGCACTACTGAAATTAATATGAGACCAACACAAAGTTTTGCAATTAAGCGAGAACTGGAGATGAATTTAACGTTGCAAACTCATGATAGACTCCACTCAGTCCTATTACCATTACTTATTTTCTCGTTTGCTTAAGTAGTGTTCATAACTGCGACGATCATTTACATGGTTATTCAGTCATTAATCCGCTGTACAAATATATGGATTTCAGATAATCATTGTCGTAATAATTTGTTGGGTATCCTTATTCTTTCTGTATTCATTCTCAGACAACCAAGACGAGGGCGTGAACAATGTTCTCGGACTTAGCCTTGTAAGATACGGGTGCTATGAATGAAGTTTTCTGATTTTTACTTGGGGCAGCAGCAGGTCCATGTAGGCTGGTTTCCGGGAAAATTACTCGGGTCGCATTCGTGTTAACCCGCTGGACACCAGGAAACCGACGAGCTCATCCGTTTGATTGACATCCCGTTCTCATCTGAAAGGAGATCGAAATTGAAACTAATTGTTAATTCAGCAGCCATCAATGAGGCTGTCTCTAAAATCCGACCCTGACTGATTTTCCTTCGAAAATATGATTTTTCTCATAAGGTGGGATTTCGAAGCCCTCACCTAGTCAATCACTAAAATCAGTTTCATGTGATTAAAATTTATAATAGAAGTTTTCTAGGATTGATTAAAGTTCGGTCCGCTCGTCAGAAGTTGCGTGCCTTCCGAAACTGGAAAAATAGGGCATATAGCTGGCGCTTTGAAAAAGAATTAAGATTCGCTCAAAAGTCCCAATTTTTTTTCAACTGACTATAGATACATCATAGCAGTTTCGCTAAATTGTCTAACCATGTTGCATGCAATTATAATTCAATGTCGTTCCTTCAAAGGTTAAAATAACATTTTCTACCCGTTAAATCGAGTTTTGAAAATACGAAAATAGCTCTACTTCGAAGGCATGTGTGCAGCGATCCTTTAAACGTAGGTAGCATTAAAACTGGACGTCAGCTTTTCTTTCCAATTGTAAGTTTGTATACAAGATACATTAAAAACGATCGATGGAGCGTGGGCCTTCGATGAAAACAGGAACATGGAAAATTCGGGAACATCCCAGAACATCGAATAATTGTCATACTCAAGACAATTAAGGCATGGCTCTTTCCCTATTACACCCAAAATTGGGGGGGTGGTCTATCTTTTAAGGCTTTAACCACATTAACCTAAAACTTTTTCAGACTAACAGGCTTTCAAATCTTGTCATATTTAGCTGGATGATATCTGCAAATTAGGTCACGTGACCTGTCTGAGCTATTTTTAGCTCAAATTTCTTTTTAGCAAAATGGCACCACTCTTTACTGCATCTATGAAGCAGCCATTAGCTTTATAATGTTAAGACTAGTGAGTACTTTATATCCGCTCGACACAAGTTGCGTGCCTTCCGAAACTGGAAAAATAGGGCATATTGCTGGCGCTTTGAAAAAGAATTAAGATTCGCTCAAAAGTCCCAATTTTTTTTCAACTGACTATAGATACATCATAGCAGTTTCCCTAAACCATGTTGCATGCAATTATAATTCAATGTCGTTCCTTCAACGGTTAAAATAACATTTTCTACCCGTTAAATCGAGTTTTGAAAATACGAAAATAGCTCTACTTCGAAGGCATATGTGTAGCGATCCTTTAAACCTTGGTAGCGTATCGGGACGTCAGCATTTCTTTCCAATTGTAGGTTTGTATACAAAATACATTAAAATCGATCCTCACTCAGTGTCGAGCGTGGGCCGTCGACGAAAACAGGAACATGGAAAATTCCGGAACATCATCATAATCTTCGAGGAGACAAAATCTTGACATTACCAAAAGTAAATACTACTAAGTACGGACTTAAATCACTCAGATACGAAGGAGCCAACCTGTGGAATAAATTACCGAATGAATACAGAAAAGCGGACTCTTACAAACTGTTCAAGAAACAGATATCAGATACGGATTTGGCTGGCCGCTACATGTCGTAATCACATGCTGATATATTTTGAAACATTATATATATTTCATGCTGCAATATTTAATAATCTTAGAAACATTGTAAATAGTATCCTTTTTATCTTTTTTATCTTTTTTAGTATTTTTATTTATCACTTTCATTACTTTTTCTTTTTATTATTATTATTACTATTTTTATTTTGTGACTATTCCTGTAAAGAAGCCGGTTGGCTAAGTGTTTGGTCACGTTAATAAACTTACTTACTTACTTACTTACTTTACTTTTATCCCAGAACATCGAATAATTGTCATAATTATGATTTTCCTTTGACATGATCTTCCTTTGACACGACACGAACTAACAAGCATGCAAAAATAATCAAACTTCAAATAAACTATTACCAAGGGGTGCCAAGCATGAGAAGATGCACATGAGAGTCATCGTTAGTTCAAATAATGGCACGACTTTTTTCATCCAATCACAGAGCACAGTAAAGTAAAACCAACTCATGATCATGAACCATCTACATATACGGTGTTTGTCTGAGAGATCTTTATTTCAGGTCTAGACGGGTAGAAGAAGCATTGGTACTGAACTCTCAACAGCCTTGCAAGATTTCTTCGCTGCAGAATACGTTTTTTCGCTCTTCTTTCTTTTTGTGCTGTTTTTCTAAACGACAAGCTATGGGTGCCAAGATTTTCATGTGCTTGATGCTGATCGTCCTGGTGGTTTCACCTGCGTACTGTGCTGAATGGATAGTTCGCGTGGAAACTGGAATGGAAGACGGGAAGAGAACACCACTCGAGGAAAGACTTTTTGGAAGTAAGTTCAGATGTTGTCTTTGAGAATCTTTAAGCTAAGTATTAGGCATGGACTGCTTAATCTTACGATGGCCGGGTTCTTTTGGAATTATTCCGGATTATATTTCGCCTCTGAATTTTCTCGGGGTCTGATTGTTTTAGAGTGAAACTGCGAAAATCGTCAACACCAGAGTTAGTGCGTAGCCAAAAACCACTTCGATGCCACTGAGATAAATAAACTGCAAGCTGAAAAGGTAGTGAACTTTGTGGTCCATGGTGGTTTTAAACTGATATCGTCGGTATGAATCAAGTCATGCGTCCATGAGCATTCCAAATGTAATGTTTTGTTTTCCCAGAATCACGTTGTTGGCAGAATCCCAGTCACATGAAGTCACGGTCCAAAACGGTGTCGGTCGATAGGGATCATGCGGTGAAATCAGTGCACAGATGGATAGAACTCGTCTGCAAAATAAAACCTTCCGTTTTTTTTTAACCTTGATGACCAAGAGGGCTTACATAAAATCTATTTATCATATGGCTAGCTCCGCGAGCGGGCAAGATGAATCGGATCCTGCGGTGTGATTGGCTACCCGAGAGGGCAAGATGGAGCTATCTTGCCCGCTCGGGACTACCCGCACTGTCCCGCAAGAAAAAATTCCCCGAAAGCCATATAATAAATCCTTTATTCACCAGGCTTACTCGGTCAAGATGTCTGGATATTGGCCTCGTTCGTTTTTTGCGAGTTTATGAACCTCGACTCCATGTCAGTCCATAAACACACAAAAAAGAACTTGGTTAATGTTCAGCCATCTTGACCTCACACTTGGTCAATATATCTTAGCGCTAAGATTCGTATTTTTTTAAGTCAACCTTGGGATTTAAGTGTCAATCTGGTGAGCTGAAAAATTGCAGTGGTTTTATTCGGAAGAAAACCAGCAGAGAACAATTACAATTTAAATTAGATTAAAGGCGTTTCTCTTTATTTCTGCCGAGAAGCTATCAGACGACAGTCCTTCTATTTTTCTGGGAAAATTTTGACTGTAGAATGGTTTGCCCTTGGTATGGAACCGGTGGTGTGAGATTCCAACACTAGGTCCAGAGAATTCGACGCGCTGCCCTTGGTACACCTCAGTCCACAGAACCACGTTATCACAATGTGTTCTCCAGTTTCTCCAAAACCGGAATTAGCGTGATATCCATTGTCAGTAGTCCTTTAAAGGAAATTTCGTTCCCAAGAAGAGAAATCCCGTATTGCGAAAAAAACAATAGGCCACGTTCGATATATCAATATTCTAACATGGCTTCGAGGCTTTCGGGTCAAAATGATAAATTTTTAAAGTTTCTTTTGTACCTCAATTCCCAAAAGAGACTTGGATACAAAGAAAACAACACCAAATATAAAAGTTTGACCTGAAAGCCTCGGAGCCATGCTAGAATACCCCCAAACAGTCCCACTATCCCTTACGCGGCACTCTGGAACAACCCAGTCTATTCCAAAGTGAGCTATGAATCAAACTCATTCCGGAACCTTGGAGATATTCAAACACATCGAACTTTCTTCAACGTGTTATCATATTTTGACCCTATCCTGTTACTCTGATTTTTTTTTTATTGTAAATTTGTTTTTGTGCTTGCTGGTTGTGATTCTGGTCATCTCACCTGTGTAATATACACGGCTAGCCTCTGTCAAGAGAGGCAGGAATGTTCTTCTTGTCCCTAAAAGTGTTTAAATGTGACTTTGACAGCTCTCCTTAAGAATCATTACGTTATTTGGTTGGCAACGAAGTTTTGGTTTCAAACTAGTCGTTCGCTTTATATCGTGGACTTCAAAAGAACAATAAAGTATTGTCTTTTTAACGATCTTTTAATTCCGACCACCTTGCAGATGAGAGGATGATATACTCGTCGCTTTCCTGGTGTCCACCGGATTATCACGAATGCGACCCGAGTAATTGTCCCGGAATGAAGCCTACATGGACCTGCTGCTGCAGCAAGTAAGAATCAGGAAAACTTCATAGCACCAGTATCTTACAAGGCTAAGTCCGAGAACATTGTTCACGCCCTCGTCTTGGTTGTCTGAGAATGAATACAGAAAGAATAAGGATACCCAACAATTATTACGACAACGATTATCTGAAATCCATATATTTGTACAGCGAATTAATGACTGAATAACGATGTAAATGATCGTCGCAGTTATGAACACTACTTAAGCAAACGAGAACATAAGTAATGGTAATAGGACTGAGTGGAGTCTATCATGAGTTTGCACTTCATGAGTTTTCCAAGAAAATTGTTTTTGCACTCTTGTCTTGGTTGTCTGAAAATGAACACAGGAAGAATAAGGATACCCAGCAAATTATTACCACAATTAATATCTGAAATCCATATATTTGTACTGCGGATTAATGACTGATTGAAAATGTAAGTGATCGTCGCAGTTATAAATACTACTTAAGCTGTAGAAAAACATAAAGCTTTTATCGTGTGGAATGCGTCTAAAAAAACGCTACGAATTTGTCTTGATCATATATTATAGCAGCCATGCTGACAGTTCTATGGTAGTCACAATACGCGCTGTAAGCATTCCTGTCAAGGATGCGCACTCTGAGAATAAACATTACGTAACAGGAAAAAAAAATGACGCCACACAGTGAGAAATATCTTTACGTGGTACATTGAAATGCACCACGTGATTTGTTTCAAAAAAAAAAAATTCGTGGGTGTCTTTGTCCACTGGGAAGAGTAGTAAATAAAGGTGTCTTACGCCTTACCACAGTTATGTGAACTTAAATAATCTAAGATTTCCTTTCCTTTATTTTTCAGTTGATGAGGGCAAGAAGATGAGTGTTTCAGTCTGCCATTGACGAACGCCGCATGCTCTTTTCATTGAAACGGGATTAGTCATTAGCGTGGGATATGAGTAATCCGATTAGTTAAACACCTAATAAATTAGGTGTTTAACTAATCGGGTTACTCATGCTCGTGTTATATAAGTAAGCTTCTTTAGGACTTTAATGGAACAGCGGTGAATGTAATAAATTGTTGAAGGCCGTCTTGGTCCCAAAAATGTTTCCTCTGGATGATTTTGAATTTTTCCATACACTCGTGATATTTTTACCGTAAAGATGGAAAATATTAAGTGCTTAACTAATTAAGCGTCTGCAGCCCAGCTAGAGTACCACAATATTTATTCCCGTTACATTAATGGAAAAGGGAAAGAATACAAAAAGATACATAGTGAAGGCTTGGAGCCATGACTGGCTCATAGCTGCCGGAGCTCATCCCAGTTTCTGTGTCATGAAGCGGGTAGGAGTAATTCTACTCCCCCTGGACGGGATGCTAGTCCATCGCAGGTCACTCCCCGCAATTTGCTCGATTTTCAAAACAATTAGCCGCTAACCATTTATACTCCTGGGCGAAAGAGAGGCACTGTGAGAGGTAAGTATCTTGCTCAAGTACACATAACAATGTTCCCGGCTGGGGCTCGAACCCGGACCCCTCGCTCCGTAGTTGAGTGCACTAACATAAGGTCATCGCGCCTCACACTTAAGAAGGAAATGTAGAAAGTCAGATAATTTTATCGACTGATCGAAACTAACTTTTGTGTGGCATATAATCAGGCAATGGCTGTTCACACGGCCTAGCTTGGCTTATTCACTC
>JAHPZR010024767.1:90000-92288 GCA_019787425.1 Platygyra sinensis | reverse complement strand
TGATTCATACCGACAATATTAGTTTAAAACCACAAGCAAATCCCGTGGACCACAAAGTTCATTATTTTTTTTCAGCTTGCAGTTTATTTTTCTGATATCGAAGTGGTTTTTGGCTACGCACTAACTCTCGTGTTGACGGTTTTCGCAGTTTCACTCTAAATCGATCAGATCCCGAGAAAATTCAGAGGCGAAATATAATCCGGAATGACCCCAAAGGAACCCGGTCATAGTATGATTGAATGTAACAGGCCTTGTCTAATACTTAGCTTAAAGATCCTCAAAAACAACATCTGAACTCACTTCCAAATATTCTTTCCTCGAGAGGTGTTCTCTTCCCGTCTTCCATTCCCGTTTCCACGCGAACTATCCATTCAGCACAGTACGCAGGTGAAACCACCAGGACGATCATCCCCAAGCACATGAAAAACTTGGCACCCATAGCTTGTCGTTTAGGAAAACGGCCAAAAACGAGAGAAGAGCGAAAAAACGTATTCTGGCGCTAGTCAGCGAAAAGATCTTGCGAGGCTGTTGAGATTTCAGTAACAGTGCTTCTTCTACCCGCCTAGACTTAAAATAAAGATCTCTCAGACGAAAACCTAATCCCGGGGGGAGGTGCTCCCGCGAATTTTGGATAGAGGTGTACCGTGAAAGTTCTTGAACCCTAACCCTATTTAAGGACTAAGAAAGCGAAAATAATACCCTTTTTAAGGCCCAAACATTCGTTTAGGCGGGCGTTTTCACACTCCAGCATAAGATAACACAATTTAGCTACCCTATCTAAGGATCACACCAGGAAGACAGCAACAAAAGGGTCAAAAAAGATACCCTATATCAGGACCGAGAACCTCAAAAGCCATACCCTATTCCGCGGCGCGTACCTATACAGCCCATATGTATGAGTACCCCCGGGCACATAATACATGTAGGTGGTTCAGTTGATGAGTTGGTTTTACTTTACTAAGCTCTGTGGATTGGATGGAAAAACTCGTGCCATTTATGTGAACTAACGTCCTTTCTCCTTGTCCTCTCCTCATTCTTGTACTTTTTCCTATTCTTTTCTTTCTTATCTTTTTCTTTTTCCTTTTTTCTCCTTCTTCTTTCTTTCCCTTTTTTCCCTCTCTCTTTCCCCTTTCCCTCCTTTTCTTTTCCTCCCTTTCCCCTTTTTTCCTTCCCCCCTCCCCCCTTCTTTTCCTTCTTTTTTCCTTCTCCCTCCTTTCTTTCCTTCTCTTTTTTCCCTTTCCCCTTTTCTCCTTTTCCTCTTTCCCCTCTCTTCCCCCTTTTTCTCTCCCTCTCTTCCTTCCCTTTTCCTTTCCTTTCCTCCCCTTTTCCCCTCTCCCCCTCCTTCCTCTCTTCCTTTTCTCCTCTTTTTTCCCTCCCTCCTTCCCTCCTCCTTTCCCTCCCTCCTCCCCTTCTCTTTCCTTTCCCCTCCCCCGCTTCCCTTTCTCCCCCTCTCCTTCCCCTTTTCCCCTCCCCCCCTTCGTTTCTTCCCCCCCCCCCCCCCTCTTTTCTCCTTCCTTCCCCCTTCCCCCCCCTTCCTTTTGAACATGGAAACACTTTGTGTGTGTGCTCCCACTCCACTGGGGAGATTAGTTTTGCTTTTTTTGTCGGTTTTTTTTTTTTTTTTTTAACCTAATATTAGTCGGATGATTAATGAAATCAATAGTCTAGTCATGGGTCAATGAACATTCCAAATGTAATGTTTCGTTTTCCCAGAATAACATTGTTCGTAGAATCCCCCGATATCCATTGACAAGTGAAGAAATCATCCAAATCAATTTTTTGTGGTGTATATTATCTCACTGCTTTAGTATGTACTAAAACAACTATTATAGAGGACCTGTAATCTGGAATTTTATTGCTAGGCTGGCAAATTTTAATGTAAATATTCAAAAAGACAGTTTTAAAAACATTTTACGTAGGCTCTCACAGAACATAAATAGCTTCTCATTCGAGGCGCCTATGATTGCTATGAAAGACCGAGACTTTGTATATTTTTAAGCTTTATTACATTGCATGAAAAAATGTTTTTAGATTAATTTGTAACTTATTTGCCAATGAACTTTATTTTAATGATTCGTATTGAATATTTAAATACCATAGGGTGATTTTATAAATTAAATTATTTTCGTTTCACATTTTATTAGTTCGTTGTAGGTCCACATCAGCCTTGTGGCTGCCTTTATGTAACCTGCATTACTAAATAAAATGATTGATTGATTGATATTCACCGAAGTGGAGGTGGCTAGCGGTGGATATTTACCTCGCCGCTTCAGTGCTCGGTAAATATC
>JAHPZR010024767.1:80000-82500 GCA_019787425.1 Platygyra sinensis | reverse complement strand
ATCCTGTTTGATTAAATGTTGGATCTTGCAGGAGAGTTAATCAGCCAAACTTGAGCAATGTGGCTGAAAAACCCTACCCTTTTGGGGCTGCACATACCCATATAGCCCATATAAGGGAATAGCCCCTAGCATTACTTCACTTGTGCTATTCCTAAATCAAATATTACACTGGGTTCCTCATTCACATTTCAATGGCTTTTCAAGTTATTATGTGTACACTTGTATGATCCTTATACTGATTGGTGCCTCTGATAATAGTCGTTGATAATCAAATGATGAAATTGATAAAACGAGTTTGCGCTTTTCAAACTAATTTGTGTTTAACAGTTGTTTATTTCGAGTACAATTATTCAAAATGGTGGCTAGAGGCTGTACAGGATGAACATAAGCAGCAGTTATGTGTAATTTAATTATACTAGCAGCTAAGAACATTAAAGAGTACTCATTTGGAATATTATTTTTAGGTGTAGTCCATTTTAGGGTGGTCCATTGGGGTAGTCCATGGACTGGTTGGTCAGTGTTTTGTCTGTCACGATAAAAATTGCAATATTATAATAATGGTGCCAATGTTTGTCCTGTCAGTTCAATAGCCGTTTCGTTCATAAAAAAATGTTCGTTTCGCTCATATAAGTTCATTGAGGTCGACAAATAAGACACATTCTCATCAAAGCTTACCACATTAGCATGAGATTTACTCATTTCCAACTGACTTTCCAGCAAACAAATGTTCTTCTCTTCGTCATATTTAACGCTGCGTGGACGAGTCAAATGTTCATGAAATTCAGCCTTCAAGTTGGCCATAGTACTAAGGTCGAACACTCGAAGTCAACTCCTTTTCAATTTAGCGAAACATCTTATAAATTAAAAGCTACAAGGCTGGAACGAAGCATGCCTTCGAGTGAGTAATCGGGTTTATATTCCAACATGGCGTCGGGCCCGGTTACATTCCAACATGGCAACGGGCTCGGTTACTATTCCAATATGACGTCGGGCTAGCTCGGGCGCTCTCGTTCGGGCCGACTAATTTCGAACAGTGTCTACACCTGAGTGAGTGAGTGAGTGAGTGAGTGAGTGAGTGACACATTTGCATATCGAAGTCACCGCAAGAAACTCGTTTCTACGCTTCGCGTATCCACGAGTTTAAAAAGGGCAACTGCAATGAAAGGCAAAGATTTCCTGAAATGGGCACCGTACTATTGCTTGATTTCATACCGTGAGGGACTAGGTACGAGTCTGTTAATTATGGGATAAGCAACTATTGATCCCCATAGTCAGAAAGAGCACATCGAGATTCATAAAATCCCCAAGTTTGGTGTTAATCAGGCTAGTCTTGACTGAGATACAGGCATTTAAAAACGTAAAAAAATTACAAAGAAATGTATGGAAAACCGGCCAAATCCGGACAAAAGTCCGGATTTGGCCGGTTTTCCATACATTTCTTTGTAATTTTTTTACGTTTTTAAATGCCTGTATCTCAGTCAAGACTAGCCTGATTAACACCAAACTTGGGGATTTTATGAATCTCGATGTGCTCTTTCTGACTATGGGGATCAATAGTTGCTAATCCCATAATTAACAGACTCGTACCTAGTCCCTCACGGTATGAAATCAGGCAATAGAGTATCCCCATTCCTCCCGTCACTTTTCCGTTAGTGTACACTGCCCCTATCCTCCCCTTAAGTCCAGGTTCTATTCTACTACTGGAGCAATATTCTCCGTATGCAGCTTGTGAGCAAGTCTTATGCCTCCCCTTCCCTAACCCCAGAAGTGCGAGCTTACTTACGGGCTACTTAGAAAAATACAGCTGTAAAATATGATGAATAAAATAGCAGGATATGCACAAGCGATCCATTCTGGCTTTAGCTTAAAGTTATGTGAAAATGTCCCAAGAATTTCTGTCATGATTATAATTCGACGTTTTAATAGATGTTCGAGGTTAAACTGTCCTGTTTTGATCGCAGCCGACACCGGTTCAGTGAGGAAAACAAGACACCACGTCTTGTTTGTTTGTTTGTTTTTTTTTTTGCATTCGGCACACTTGAGATGATTTCCGCAGTATATTTGAGCGATAATGGCAAAAATAAGGTACGTTGCCAAAAAAACCTCACTGCATAATAATATTTTGAATAAAGGTTAGAAGAACTTATCGAGACTTGAGCTCTCAACCTGACATCGCGAGAGGAAATTGAACTTGAAGATATCCATAAGTTATTTCAATTAAAACGGACGTTTTTCCCTAGTTGTAAATACAATAACACATGCATTAAGTATTCTTACGAGGTTTGACATTAAATTTTTCATCACAGTTACAATTTCCTAAAATGTGATTGGTGCATAAACTGCTGTATTTAGCTCTATTTTATCTGCAAATTTGTAATCGGACAGTTACATGAGCCAATCATCTTAAGTCTTCTCCACTAAATCCACCAATCACAACATTGTTTACAATCACTATAATAACCAATTCAAGAGACTGAAAAATTGTGGAGGTTTAGTGTCC
>JAHPZR010024767.1:37500-75000 GCA_019787425.1 Platygyra sinensis | reverse complement strand
TTGGTATTTGGTGGTGCAGGAATAGAAGAAGTGAATGTAGGGATGGGTGGGGGTTTGTAAGATATTCTGTTTTGCAATTCGTTTTTGGTGCTTCTGCTGTAGCTACTTAGAGGGTCCCCTATACCTCTTCCGAAAACAGTTTCACGCATAAGTAATTGGCCTTTTCAGGCAGCACGAAAAATTCGAAAAACAGCTTCACGTTCACAGAAAAAGGCAAGCAAACACGTTTCACGTAAAACTTGCAAAGGCTAAATCATGTTTCACATAAAAATACAAATTCTATTGACGTTTCGCAAAACATATAAAAACACAATCATAACAAAAATGTATTTAAACATGCCGGTGGTTTTTCGCTTTCTAAATGTGTTTTTACTCGCCTCTGTGAATAGATGACTACTGCTAGACTATTTTTGAGCTATTTTGTGGTTTATTAACGCTTTTTTTTCCTTTTCAATTTTTCCCCACGCGAGGTGTAAATCGGAACTCTTGTTCTATCTCAGACTCGGGCGTGCGGTATTTGAAAGGACAAGCATGGTTAGCGGTGAAGGTAGTAACGGGCACTGAAGATCATGGTGCACACGACAAGAACGAGCAAAGGTCTTCTTTTAGTTTAGTAACACAGAAGGTTTTCATCCCGGGAAATCGCGCGGAAATGACCGTCTAACCCTAACCCATCTCCAAGTCATCTGTAGCATGAATAGGTGATACATGCAGTGGCATGAGCCGGCATGCCAAAAACGTATAATTTCGTCCAAAGGGCACCGAATCAAATATTAAAAAGTTGTTTTCCAGCCATTGGAAGTCATTTCCCTTTGTTTGTTTACGAAATGATATTGTGTGACATTTTTATGTTATGACCAATAAGCTGCTAGTCACGTTTTGTTTGCTTAACATATCGGTACTCAGCAACAGTACTCACTTTAAAACCTTAAAATCTGCCCACTTATTTCTAAAAGCTCACATTAAACACAATTTGAAGTGAACGTTACTTGCCAATCGATCTTCCTACACCTTTATTGCTGGGAAAAACTAAATTTTTAGCTCTGCAAACACGGTGCTCACTTTTCTTGGTCAATTGTTTAAAGTCACTTTTCAGCACTGAATTGAGTGAGAACTGTTGCATTCACTGCCAGCGTGCTGTGACGTGACTCACATATTTGTAAAATAATTTCGAAAAAGCACCACAAATTTCGTGTTGAAAAATATTTTCGCTGGTTTTCTTAGTCGATACTTTGAGGAAATTGAATTAACACTGTCTTAGTTCGCCCCTTTAGAAGTGCTGTGCAATGACCAGTGAGCGCTGATAGGCGTCACTATCCAAAGAGTATAGCAAATTTGTCGTTTAAATACTTAAATACTTAAAGTATTAAACTGCAGAACCTTACATTACATTACGTATCCAAATCAAGCGACGTCATCATCACTTCTATCACATACAAAAGTTACTATGTTTTTTGAGATCGACACCTTTCCCGGTGGGTCCAAAACCATTGACAAATACGGAAGAGCAGTGTAAAAATTCTTAGAAAGGCCTTTCTAATCTCAGATGTTCACATCCTCAGGTCATAAATGCACTTAGGGCTAAAATAAATCCTAGATCCTAATTGTGCATTTTTCCATGAAACGTGAAAATCACTGATAAAATCGTGGACAAAAGTCCTTGGCATGCACACTAAGGTAATTTAACGAATTATCTCTGTCAGTTTACTACTTAAGTTTGAAAAAAGGCGCTGCTTTCCTTTTAAAAACGCGTTGCTTTTCCCCTTCCTTCCAAATACAGTGTTGAAAATCAAAAGAAACTGCAGGTTGTAGTTTTCAACATTGTATTTGGTGGGGAGCGTGCAGGTCAGTTGTATTCGCGTCTGACGTGTCTGCGAAAACGCCAAAAGTGCGGATTCGTCACAAGACTTGTCTCTGATTGTAGATTCCTGGTTCACTGTCGCTGTGGTTAGTTTTAAGTCTCCATCTATAAGCGCGTCGAATGGGCAGCTTTTTCATCTAGTTTAATGTAGTTTACGAGCTTTAATGACGCTAACATTTCCAAAAAAGTGAAGAATTATTCCCGGAAAAGTCGTTGGTTCACAAATCACGCGTAACTAAATGCATATTTCACGGATCACGAAAAAATCGAAAACCAGTTTCCCGAGGACGGAAAAATATAGATTCACGAATCACGGAAAAAAAAATCCTCATTCACGCTTCACGCAAAGTAAAAATGCCCATTCACGCGTCACGAAAAAAGTATAGGGGACCCTTACCTTAATTCTATTCTTAGCGATGACAATCGTAAATTTTGATGAAACGCACGTGTAATAGACCGTGTGATAGAATTGGGTTATTCTTGAAATGAGCAATCAGCATACGTGTCTGGCTATTATTCCAAGAAATATGACCGCTGTCAGATATTAGCTGGAGAATCATCGTCAACCGATTCTACTTCGATGCTTCAACGATGCAGTGCCTCAAAGCATTCTGGGCATTAAAAAAAAACAAAAAAACTATGAACCATGCGGTCAGTTAGTTCACACGTGGGGACATGTCGCTGCAGCTCATTCCTGGGACTTGTTCAACAACGTTTTCACCTACACGTCCCTGTTTCATGTCGCCTCAGTGTGTACTGCACACGTTTCTACAACATGGCTCCTCGCGTCTGGCTACCTTAAATAAAAACTCGTATGATCTCTTATACATTTCGTGATATATGGGCACGATTGATGTTCTTAAAGATTGCACGAACCGGAGGCGAGGGGAATTTGAGAACATACAAGACATCACGAAGAATGTGTTTCAAGTAATCAAAGTTTTACGAGCCGCAGGCGAGTGCAATTTGAGGACTTGAAAAACATCACGAGTGACCATACAGTCACGAAATTCGCTCGCGTTCATACGATTTTCTGTATATATTACATAATATTATTGCCATTTTCTGCATGGATCAGCTACTCAACTCTCGCGCTGTTATCACATGAAAAGGATAAAAATTTAGATTGTTGAGGTTCGCACTACTGAAATTAATATGAGACTAACACAAAGAATTGCAATTAAGGCCTGGTTTAAACGTCGCATTTTACATGTGCCGAATCAAATACTAATTTTAGTCGACTCGAATGAATACGTTCAGCTGATTTGATTTAAACGTCGCATTTTTTTGCCGAATAAAACTGCTGAGCGCGAGCAACGTGTTTTAAATTCCCATTCAACCAAACATAAATTATTAACATAATTTCAATTCGATTCGGCACATGTAAAATGCGGCGTTTAAATCAACTGTGTAACTTCAGTCGAATATTCGACTGGATCAGTCGAATATTCGACTGACTCGCATCGAATTGAAATATGTCGCATTTAATTGATTTAGACGTCGCATTTTACATGCATTTAATTTGGTAATTCGATTCGACGCATGTAAAATGCGACGTTTAAACCGGGGCCTAAGCGGCGAGAAGTGGAGATGAACTTTATTTTATAACGTTGCAAACTCGGCGTGATAAAGACATCGGACTGCGCGGTCGTCGATTTGTTATCACTCATATGATTACAGACCTGATTAAACTCCACTCAGGCCATTACCATTACTTACTTTCTCTTCACTTACATCATTTCACATATTAATTGTTGTAATAATTTGCTGGGCATCCTAATTCTTTCCGTACTCATTTTCAGACAACCAAGACGTGAAGTTTTCCTGATTCATTCTTGGCGGCAGCAGCAGGTCCATCCAAGCGGGATTCCGGGACAATTACTCGGGTCGCATTCGGGATAACCCGGTAGACATCAGGAAACCGACGAGCTAATCCGTTTCATTGACATCCCGTTCTCATCTGCAAGGAGGTCGGAAAAACTGTTAATTCAGCTGTCTCTATAAAACCTGACCATGCACTGATTTTTTTTCTCATTAGATGGGATTTCGAAGTCTTTACTTACCTAGTAAGTCACTAAAATCAGTTTTATGTGATTAAAAATTATAATAGTAGTTTTCTAGGATTGATTGAAGTTCAGTCCGCTCGACACAAGCTGCGTGCCTTCCAAAACTGGAGAAATAACACATACTGGTGGCGCTTTTAAAAATAATAATATATACTCAAAAGTCCTAATTCTTTTTTTCAACTGACTATAGATAAATCATAGTAGTTTCCTTAAGTTGTTAAGCCATGTTGCAATCATAATTCAATTCCGATTTTCTACCCGTTAAATCGAATTTGAACCAAACACGAAAATAGTTCTACTTCAAGGGCACGTTTGAAAAATGTGGCACCCGTTTGAAAATTCTGAACTTCATGAATAGAAAGTATACATGGCCCTTAATTTGAAACAATAATCAGAAACTTGTCTGCCCACTAGGTTTTCAAAACTAGCGACCGCTTAAAGTTGCGGAAATTTTGAAAATATTCCAGTGAGGAAGTAACAAACTCGCCCTCTGGTCCCAGAGGTTTCTCTTGATTTTTCTCCGCGGCTCTGGTTCTCTCATCTCATGTGGAGAAAAATGAAAAAAATCCTCCGGGACCAGGGTACTTCGTAAAGTGCTCCGCAAACTTCACGTAAATCTTTTGCCTGGCTTCAAGATTAAAGTTTTGGCCAAGTGCAGCGATCCTTTAATCTTGGGCAAAATAAACGAGAAGTCAGAGCCACTGCACCCCTTCCCCCATTTTAATGATGCCAAAATGGCTTGTTTTTGCTCCTTCGCGCCTTCATCATTGCTTTGTGGCGGATTGGGGATAATTGTTTCATTTTATTTTGTCCAATTGGACAAAATAAGTGAGAAATCTTAACCACCCCTTCCTCCTTTTCAATGATACCAAAATGGCGTATTTTGATCCTTCGAGCCTTCAGCATTGGTTTTTTTTGGGAGGGGGGGATGGGGGATAATCGTTTCATTTTATTTTGTCCACTATTGTAGGTAGGCAAGCATTAAAACTGTCAGCTTTTCCTTCCAGTTGTATGATCTTCCTTTGACACGAAAAGAATTAACAAGCATGCAAAAATAATCAAACTTCAAATAAACTGTGACCAAGAGGTGCCAAGCATGAGGAGATGCACATGAGAGTCACCGTTAGTTCTAATAATGGCACGATTTTTTCACGGCATCCAATCACAGAGCATAGTAAAGTAAAACCACTGTACTCATCGACATGAACCATCTACATACATTGTGGTTGTCTGAGAGATCTTTTTTCAGGTGTGGGCGGGTAGAAGAAGCACTGATACTGAAATCTCAATAGCCTTGCAAGATCTTTTTGCTAAGTTAACACTAGAATACATTTTTTCGCTTTTCTATCGTTTTGGGTCATCTTCCTGAACGACAAGCTATGGGTGCCAAGTTTTTCATGTGCTTGATGATGATAGTTCTGGTGGTTTTACCTGCGTACTGTGCTGAATGGATAGTTCGCGTGGAAACTGGAATGGAAGACGGGAAGAGAACACCTCTCGAGGAAAGACTTTTTGGAAGTAAGTTCAGATGTTGTCTTTGAGGATCTTTGCGCTCAGTACAGTCAAACCTCTATTAAGCGGCCCTCTCTCTATTAAACGGACACTTATCATATTCGCAAAAAGCAGTCCCCTTATTTACTGTAAATTTAACCTGTATTAAGCGGTCACCTCTATCAAGCGAACGCGGTCACCATTTAGAATTCTCAATTGGCCAGTTTTATTTTATTTCACCTATATTAAGCGGCCAGGAGTGTTACGTTCAATCTTACGATGGCCGGGTTCTTTTTGAGTTATTCCGGATTATATTTCGCCTCTGAATTTTCTCGCGCTCTGATTGTTTTAGAGTGAAACTGCGAAAATCGTCAACACGAGAGTTAGTGCGTAGCCAATTAAGAAAACCACTTCGATACCAGAAAAATAAACTGCAAGCTGAAAAAAGTAGTGAACTTTGTGGTCTACGGGATTTACTTGTGGTTTTAAACTGATATCGTTGGTATGAATAAAGTCATGGGTTAATAACATTTCGTTTTCCTAGAATCACATTGTTTGTAGAATCCCAGTCACGTGAAGTGTCCAAAACGGTGTCAGTCGATAGGGATCATGCTTTGACCCATAAATGTGGTGAAAGATGTGCGAGTTCTTATCGGATATTAAATGTTCACGAACACGTGTAGCAAGATGTCGGTATGTCTCGCTGACATAACAGGCACTACAGCCTGCGCAAGAAAATTTGTAATAAACGACACGGGATCGTGATAAATTAGAAATGGAATCTTTGGCACTAAATAAGTTCTTGATCTTGTAAGGGGCAAAAACTAACTTGATGTCTAAGTTCTTATAATAACGTCGAGTTAAGTGATTATTATTATTATTATTTATTATTATTAATTATTATTATTGTTATTGTTATTATTATTATTGGCCCAGTGTTGTCAGATTCCGACGCTAGGTCAAAAGAATTTGACGCGCTGGCCTTAGTACACCTTGGTCCACAAAACCGCTAAATTACATACACCGAATGCAAATATGGCGGACCACTCGGTCGTCGCCCGGGACGAGTCGAATGAAAGCGAATGAAAGCGAGGCTAGTTGGGCTTTTAAAATGCTTCCCGGCCAGGAAACTCTTGCTTTGTGGTCGACCTGTTGTTTTATTTCGCTGTTCCTACGAGTTGCTGTGTTTCTGAATGCGACGAGAGGGGATAGAAATCTTCCACCGTTAACCTCTAAGGGAAAATAGTGGATCAATGCAATTCGTTGAGACGAAGAAAAGGAGTTCACGATCGCCGCGGGGACTAAAGTTTGCTATTGTTTGCTACGTTTCAGGATAGATCTCAGAAAAATCGTTTAAATGACGAGCTAATGTGGTGTCTGGTGGTGTTCCAACACGGTTTTCATGGCCAATACCCTCCCCAGGGTAAAGAAAAGGTCTCCTTGAATGATATCCTCTATCTCAAAGGAAGAAGTTATTTGCGTTCGCGTCCACTCGCATGATTGCACGGAATCGCACGAAGTAAATATAAATACTACGGTGCAATAACCAAGCAAATGAACTTCAACTGCCCCGTTACTGAAACCAGTGAAAGCATTGAGCCAAATGACAACAACTTAGAGCTAAATGCGATCGCTTACACATTTTCTTAGATCGATTCCAACCTGAACTTAAACAGTTCCTTCAGCGAATATGAACTCCTCAGAACTCCTTGCCTCCGTCTCTTTGGTTTCCCCTCAGAGGCGAACGAGAAACTGAAAAAAAGAACACCTTCTCTGCTGTGGAAGGTGGCATTCAGGAACACAAAAACGCGTAGGGAGGGCGAAACAAATCGACTACGAAGCAAGACTTTTCTCGAAAAGCATTGTCAAAACAAAACATCGAAGCCCAACTAGCCTCGCTTTCATTCGACTCGTCCCGGGCGACGACCGAGTGGTCCGCCATATTTGCATTCGGTGTATTGTATTCTCCAGTTACTCCAAAACCGGAATTAGCGTGATATCCATTGTGAATTTCGTTCCCAGGGAGAGAAATCCCGTGTTGTGAAAAAAACAAAAAACAAAACAAAAAAAACAATTGCTTCCCTCCAAACCATGATCCTACTATCCCTTACGCGACACTCTGGAACCCAGTCTATTCCAAAGTGAGCTATTCTCTACTTGCACAAATCCCATAATACACCTCTTTTACCCCCAAAAAATTTGCATAGGCATTGTTTTAGATTACTCTTGGGACATGTTCATGTCCCAGGAGAAATTGCAAACAATTAGTATGCAAAATTTTTGGGGGGTAAAAGATGTGCATTATTTTATTGTGCAAGTAGCGAATTGAATCAAACTCATTCCGGAACCTTGGAGATATTCTAACACATTGAACTCTACTCAACGTTTTATCATATTTTGACCCCATCCTGTTATTCTGAATTTTATTTTAATGTTGAATTTGTTTTTGTGCTTGTTGGTTGTGATTCTGGTCACCTCAGTTGTGTAATATACACCGCTGTCTCTCTCATGAGACGCAGAAATGTGCGTCTTGTTTCCTTAAAAGTGTTTAAATGTGACCTTGAAAGCTTTCCTTAAGAATCAATACGTTATTTGCTTGGCAACGAAGTTTTGGTTTCAGTCGTTCCCTTTATCGGATCGTGGGCTTCAGTGAAAGGAACAATAAGGTATTGACTTTTTAGATGGCATTTTAACGATCTTTCAATTCCGACCTCCTTGCAGATGAGAGGGTGATATCAATGACACGGATGAGCTCGTCGGTTCCCAAAGGGTGTCGACCGGACTATCACAGATGTAACCCGTGGCATTGTCCCGATCAACCACCTGAAGACGTCTGCTGCTGCCGCAAGTAAGAACCAGGAAAACTTGATAACACCCGTAACTCACTTAGCTAAGTCAGAGAAAATTGTTCACACTCTTCCCTTGGTTGTCTGAAAATGAATACAGAAAGAATAAAGATACCCAGTAAATTATTACGACAATGAATATCTGAAATCCATATATTTGTACTGCGGATTAATGACTGGATGAAAATGTAGTGATCGTCGCAGTTATACTACTTAACCAGTACGAAAACTAAAGCTTTTATGGTGCCGAATGCGTGTAGAAAAACTCTCCGAATTTGTCCTGGTAATATTTTATCGTCGACTGATCAACAACGGGAGTGCTAACAGTTCTATGGCAGCAAAAAAGCGCGGTAGACGTTCCTGTTAAAGATTAACATGTTGTGAATAAACATCGATCACATAATACGAAAAAGTCCTGACGCCACACAGTGAAAAATGTCTTCACGTGGTACATTGAAATGCACCACGTGATTGGTGATTGTCTTGGTCTACTGGGAAGAGTAGTAATAAAAGGTGTCTTGCGCCTAACAACAGTTATGCGAACTTAACTAATCTAAGATTTTCTTCTCTTTATATTTTAGTTGGTGAAGGAAAGCAGAAGAGTGATTCCGCCATTGACGGACGCGGCATGCTCTTTCTTTGAAACAGGATTACTCATTGAATAGGGTCGGACACACCTGCTTAAGCTGTTAAAATAGGTGCTTAACTATCCGGGTGTCTCATGCCCGTTTTATAATTGTAAGCCTTTTTTAGACTTCAATGGAACAGCGACGAATATTACAAAATTGTTGTTGGCCCCAAAAATGTTTCCTCTCGTTGATTTTGAATTGTTCCATACACTCATAATTTTTTTTAACGCAAACATGGAAAATAAGTGCCTACCTAGCTATTTAAACATTTACAGCCCAGCTACAATTAGAGTCACCCACAATATATTTATTCCCGTCTACGTACATTAATAGAAATAGAGAAACAATATAAAAAGACACACAGTGAAGGCTTGGAGCCATGACTTGCTCATAGGTGTCAAAGCTTATCCCAGATTCTGTGTCATGAAGCGGCTAGGAGTATTTTTACTTCCGCTATGCTAGTCCATCGCAGGTCCCTCGCACGCAATACTCTTGTGCCTCTATTTCAGAACAAGTCTAAGTGCGAAACCTTTCATATGAAAGTGAGTTCTGCATGCAGTTTCATTTTCATGCAAATCAAAGTAATTTTCATAAGAATGGTTTCGTACGACTCGCTTTGAAGCAGAGGCACAAGGGAATTCGGAAAAGGTCTATTAGCCGGTAACCATTTTTATTATTCAAATTTCATAGACTCTACGAATTCCGATTTTCTGATTGGTTGATTTGTGTCACGTGACACTGGGTTATGACGAAACAACCTCCTTGACGTCATTATCGTGGTGTAATAGCAGTGGTGTAAATTCAATACACCACTGTCATTACACCATGGCTTTGGCTGACTCAAAGATTGACGAGTTTTGTTTGCAGTGTATTCAATTTGAACGAGAAATTTCAATACCGCACTCGGCGGCCTCGTGCGGTATTGAAATTTCTCGTTCATTGTTAGTGAACTAGTGCAGGTAAATCCCGATAATTCACTCGCTGAGTGCGTGAACCTGTAAATACTCCTGGGTGGAGAGAGACACTGTGAGAGTTAAATATCTTGCTAAAAGACACAACACCATGTCCCCGGCCAGAGCTTGAACCCAGACCGCTCGCTCCAGAGTCGAGCGCACTAACCATGAGGCCACAGTGCCTCCCACATAGGAAAAAAAAAATATAGAACGTCGCATAATTTCATCGAAACTATCTTCGTCGCGTAAACACACAGGAACTTGAAAGCGCGACAAACGTATCCTCATGGTTTCCTTCTAAAAGAGTTTCCTCTTCCTCTGGGAAGAGAAAATCGGTAACTACATGCAGACATGCGATGTTGCCAATTAGCCCTCGGCTCTCTCGCATATCTCTCACCGTGAAAAATCAAGAAAAACCTCTGGAACCAGGGTATAGGGGAAATAACTTTGTCCCTCTTAAAAAATGGCCTTTTAGATAAGGGATAATTATCGCTTATTAGAATTTCTTTATACAGGAATAGGTGGATTCGGGTACGGGAAGCTTAAAAGAGACGGGGTTTTATTGCTTATTGGTATTTGGTGGTGCAGGAGTAGAAGAAGTGGTTATGGGGGTGGGTGGGGGTTTGTATTGGTGCTTCTCCTGTAGCTGCTTAATTCTATTCTACACGATTGACACTCGTGAATTTTGATGAAACGCGTTGTTGTCGAAAGTGCGTCCCGCGTGCGGCGCGTGAAAATTTGTTCAAGATGGATCATGAAGGCGTTGGCCTGAGCCTCTCAGAGGTTCAAAAATAATCAAACTTCAAATAAACTTTGACCAAGTGCCAAACACGAGGGGATGCACATGACAGTCACCGTCAGTTCAAGTAATGGCACGAGTTTTTCCATCCAATCACAGAGCATAGTAAAGTAAACCCAACTCATCAACATGAACCATCTACATACATTATGTGTTTGTCTCAGAGATCTTTATCTCAAATCAAGGCGAGTAGAAGAAGCACAGGTACTGAAATCTCAACAGCCTCGCAAGATCTTTTTGCTAACTAGCACCAGAATACGTTTTTTCGCTCTTCTATCGTTTTGAGCCGTTTTCCTAAACGACAAGCTATGGGTGCCAAGTTTTTCATGTGCTTGGTGATGATAGTCCTGGTGGTTTCACCTGCGTACTGTGCTGAATGGATAGTTCGCGTGGAAACTGGAATGGAAGACGGGAAGAGAACACCTCTCGAGGAAAGACTTTTTGGAAGTAAGTTCAGATGTTGTCTTTGAGGATCTTTAAACTAGGTATGAGGTAAGGACTGTTCAATCTTGCGATGGCCGGGTTCTTTAATTTTGGAGATTTATTCCGGATTATATTTCGCCTCTGAATTCTCCCGGGGTCTGATTGTTTTAGAGTGAAACTGTATGTGAAAATCGTCAACACGAGAGTTACTGCGTAGCCAATTAGGATAACCACTTCGATACCAGAAAAATAAACTGCAAGCTGAAAAAAGTAGTGAATTCGAACTTTGTGGTCCACGGGATTTTCTCGTGGTTTTAAACTGTAGTCAGTATGAATCAAGTCATGCGTCACTAAACATTTCAAATGTAATGTTTCGTTTTCCCAGAATAACATTGTTTGTAGAATCCCCCAATATCCATAGTCAGTAGTCTTTTAAAAGCAATTGCGTTCCCAGTGAGGGAAATCCCCCAAACAATCCCACTATCCCTTACGCGACACTCTGGAACCCAGTCTATTCCGGAACCTTGAAGATATTCTAACACATTGAACTTTCTTCAACGTTTTATCATATTTTGACCCCATCCTGCTATTCTGCCTTTTTTCTTATGTTAAATTTGTTTTGTGCTTGTTGGTTATGATTCTGGTCATCTCATCTGTGTATTATACACGGCTACTCTCTCTCACGAGACACAGAAATGTGCTTCTTGTTTCCCTAAAAGTGTTTAAATGTGACTTTGAAAGCTTTCCTTAAGAATCAATACGTTATTAGCTTGGCAACGAAGTTCTGGTGTTAGACTAGTCGTTTGCTTTATATCGTGGGCTTGAAAGAATAATAAGGTACTGGCATTTTAAACGGCAGCTTAATTAACGATCTTTCAATTGCGACCTCCTTACAGATGAAAGGGTGATATCAATGACACAGATGAGGTCGTCGGCTCCCGGCCCCAATTGTCCATATGGCTATCACAAATGTCACCCGCGTGATTGTCCAGAAGAGCCTAGATGGACCTGCTGCTGCCCAGAGTAAGAAACAAAAAAACTTGATAACACAAGTATCTTACAAGGCTCCGTTCTAGAAAATTGTTTACACTCGTGTCTTGGTTATCTGAAAATGACAACAGGAAGAATAAGGATACCCAGCAAATTATTACCACAATTAATATTTTTTGTACAGCGGATTAATGACTGAATGAAAATGTAAGTGATCGTCGCAGTTATAAACACTACTTAAGCAGTAAAAAAATAAAGCTTTTATCGTGTTGAATGGGTCTAAAAAAAACTCTCCGAATTTGTCCCGGTCATATTTTATAGCGGCCATGCTGACAGCTCTATCGCAGTAAGCTTTCCTGTTAAAGATATACACGTTGTGAATAAGCATCACATAATACGAAAAAAAATGACGCCACACAGTGAAATATGTTATCATGTAGTACAGTGAAATGCACCACGTGATTGGTTTAAAATAAACTCTTTGCATCAAAAACGTTACTCTGAAAGCGGCAAAAAAAGTTCGTGGGTGTCTTGGTCCACGGGGACTGAGGATAGTATCCTCCTGACCACAGTTATGCGAACCTAAATTATCTGAGATTTCCTTTTCTTTATATTTCAGTTGATGGAAGCAAGTGGAAGAGTGATGCTGCCATTGACGGACGCCGCATGCTCTTTTCCCAGAAACAGGATTACTCATTGATTAGCGTGGGATACACCTGCTTAAGCTGATAAAATAGGTGCTTAACGAACCGGGTGACTCATGCCCGTGTTATAGTTGTAAGCTTGTAGGTGCGGGTGAATTGTTATAAAATTGTTGAAGGCCGTCTTGGCCCCAAAAATGTTTCCTCTGGTTGATTTTTGAATTATTCCATACACTCACGATTTTCTTTTTACCGCAAAGATGGAAAATATTAAGTGCCCAACTAATTAAGCGTTTGCGCCCGGCTATAGAGTAGCCTACCACGATATTTATTCCCGTTTACATTAATGGAAAGGGTTTCTGTAACATGAAGCGGCTAGGAGTATTTTCTACGTCCCCCGAACGGGATGCTAGTACATCGCAGGTCACTCCCCCGCAATTTGTTCGATTTTCAAAACAATTATCCGGTAACCATTTATACTCCTGGGCGGAGAGAAACACTGTGAGAGTTAAATATCTTGCCCAAGAACACAACATCCGGCCACGGCTTGAACCGGACCGCTCGCTCAGGAGACGAGTGAACTAACCTTGAGGCCACGGGCCTCCCACATAGGAACGAAATAAAAAAAAAAACTAGAAAGTCACACAATTTCATGGAAACTATCTTTTGAGTGGCATATAATGAGGCAATGGCTGTTATCCGGCGTTCACACGGCCTAGCTAAGCTAGTTCACTCTCTTACAGAGATCCATACCCAGATCACATGGTACCCTAGTCCAGTCCCTGAACTCTCCTTTCTTCCTGCCCGATATAAGGGCTGAACCCGCGCGGGCGAAGGAAGAGTCCAGGATCACTTGCATGCGCATGCTCAGAACGCCGCCATTTTTCCTCCAAATCGGGGGAAAAAACCATATTTGGACGTATTTTCCAGATTTGGCTTGTGGCGCGATTTTCTGAATGATAATATACAAGCAACAATTTCTGATTTCAGATTGATTAAGAACATGTCAGTTAATCCCAAATCTCCGTTAATCCCAATTTCCTTTCAAAAACTTTTGCAAAATCGCTCAACATTCAGAAACTACGAAAAAAAGGTTTGGGAAAAGAGTAATTGTCGATAATAGTACAGACCACGATAAACCATATTTCGATTTTTACGTTTTTATGTTTTTTACGACAATATCAACGTCAAAGAAATTGTTTTCTTTCAGAGCGCGAGCTGACAAAGGCATGCGCGACACAATGACGCCAGCGGCGTGGTTGGGACCTAGTAATTTTTGATGATTTTTGATTGGTTCGTTCTGAGCATGCGCATGCAAGTTATCCTGAACTCTTCTTTCTCCCGCCCTGGTTCAGCCCCTATATGGGGCGGGAAGCAAGGAGAGTTCAGTACCTGGACTAAGGGTACCCGAGCGCTATTACAATAAATAAGAAAATAATATCTATGCATCTCTCTTGTCTTTCTTAGGTCGATTTGCAAGGGATCCGTCAGCGCGAAGATATTTTCTCTTCGTGGCAACGTTCCTGTCCGACCTTTCCATGCCAGTTTGCAGCGGCCACTGACTCTTAATGCTTTTGGCCTTGGCAAAATAAGACACATTACACATTCCTTGGTATTTTATATTTCGTTCCTTTTCTTGCGGCTCTCGTCCTTCGTCCTGTTTCACCCTCAGGCCCACCTATGTCTGCCTACAAATCTCGCTCTGGGGAGAAAAAAGGGGCACCGGAAATGAAAGGCGAAGATTTTTTGAAATGGGCACCGTACTATAGAGTGTCCCCATTCCTCATCCCACTTTTCTGTCATTGTACACTGCCCCTATCCTCCCCCCCCCCTCCTCCGTCTCTTGAGTCTAGGTTCTGTTCGACTAGTGGTGCAATATTCTCCGTGTGCAGCTTGTAAGCAGGTCTCATGTCCTCCTCCCTTAACCCCAATTAAAACGGACGTTTTGCGTTAGTCGAAAACACAATAGAGAGATTAAGCTTGACGATACGTCAAATGGCAAACGGCAAAAATAAAACTTTTGCCGTCTGTCTTTAGCTTTTTGAACAGTAAAGTAAAATATTTGTATTTGTGGGGAATAGTAAGAGACATTTTTTATTTTTGTGTGATTTAATCAAAGATTAGAAGAAAAGAACACAAATTCACAGGTCATCGTTGCCGTTTGCCCTCTGCCGTAAACGCCATGCTTAAACTCACTAATATAACACAAGCATTAAGCATTCTTACCGAGATTTGACATTAAATTTCTTGAGAATGTTTAGGGAATTGTTCACGGTGTCACCTAGAGAAATGAATTACAGTGAGATGTTAATACAACAACAGTGAGGTGAAACAACAACTTGCTATTAAATGTAAGGAGAACTCTGAAAATCAATTCGAGTCACAGATTAGAATTGAACCCCCCCACCCCCTCCCGATCTAGTGGGATGCTCTAACACTGAGCTACTGGCTGTCCAGTCCCTGAACTCTCCTTTCTTCCCCCCCACCCCCTTTATAGGGAATGAACCCGGGCGGGCGAAAAGAGGGTCCAGGATAACTTGCATGCGCATGCTCAGAACGAACCAATCAAAAATTAGTATTGTAGGTCCAAACTACGCTGCTCACGTCACTGTGTCGCGCAATGCCTTTTTTAGCTCGCGCTTAAAAAAAAATCATTTTCGTTGACGTTGATATTGTGGTAAAAAACATAAAAACGCAAAAATCGAAATATGGTTTATCGTAGCTCAGTCGGCAGAGTAACGGTAGATCTAATCCGGAGGTCGTGGGTTCGATTCCCACCAAGATCAAAAGAAATTTTTCTTTACCTCGTGTGGTTCCCTGATTTCCTTTACTAGGGCTATCGCCCAGTGGGTCTTTCATGGGTTTCACATAGCACTTTAATTTACACTTCTGAGTTAATTCTCTGTTCCACCATTTGTGTTCATAGTGCTTCGCGGCACAACATTCACATGTACCCTTAAATTTCAACGGTTACTTCTGAAAATGTATGTAGAGTACATACGTACGAAACGTCAAGTCTTAATAAAAATGTGCAATAGACCTTTCCCGCATTCCAACAAACAATGGCACCGAGTCGAGGTTGGGGTGGACAAAAATACAGTAAATGTATGAAAATGTCCACCCCAACCTCGCTCTGGTGCTATTGTTCGTACGCACTGAAGCAGAATGCGGGAAAGCTCTATTCAGCATGTTTATCACTGCTGTTTGTGTCTTAGTTTTGATCATAAATAGTTTTGTAGTTTGAACTTGTAGGGAAACAGGTGGGTATGGTGAAAGAGGACTAATGACGAGGGCGGCAAGAAAAGGAACGAACTTTAAGCAATGTGCATTGTGGATTATTTTGCCACGGCCAAAAGCATTAACAGTCGGTGGCTGCCGCAAACTGGAAAGAGTACTAAAAGCAAGAAGATCGGACAGGAACGTTGCCATGGAAAGAGGTTATGCTGGTCAGAACGCACCAACGCTGTGTCTTAGCCACAGAAAGCTCGGGCGCTGGCCATTTAAAAGCCTGACAGACTTAATAGGTTTTTTCGCTATGTCTGACTATTTGTCTGTGTCCTTCTTTGGTCTTTTTGGAAGGGATCCATTTGCGCGAAGGTTAACGAAGAAAATTAGGGAGCTTAAGCACGCGCGTTTTTGAGACGCGGACGGTAACCGGAAGTGAGCTGTTTTAACTTTTTACTTGACGGCACACAACCACATTCCATCGGTAAGTATCTTTTCGTCGTTAGAAATGAGTAGTATAAAAATCTAGGAGACAATACTTTCATACCACGCGAAATGCTCTTTTCCGGTTGCCGTCCGCGTCTCAAAAACGCGCGTGCTTAATCTCCCTATTTTCGCGCTGACGGATCTCTTCCAAATCGACCAAAGAAGGACATAGACAGATAGTTACAGTCAAACTAAGTGAAGCGTACCCCTCAAGATTGCACTAATGAACTCATTATTTGAAACTTGAACCCGCTAGTCGTTTCAAGAATGCAATAATGAATTGATTATTCGAATATTGAACTCGCTCGTTCGATCCAAGAATACGGCTAACGGGTTCCGTTTTCGAAAAATCAATTCACTATTGCATTCTAGAAAAGACTAGTAGGTTTCAAACCTACTGGTCGCAACAGCGAATTGGTTTTTCGAAAACGGAACCCCATTAGCCGTATTCTTGGATCGAGCGAGCGAGTTCAATATTCGAATAATCAATTCATTATTGCATTCTTGAAACGACTAGCGCGGTTCAAGTTTCAAATAATCAGTTCATTCATGCAATCTTGAGAGGTACGCTTCACTTAGTTTGACTGTAACTATTTTCCTTTTCATTGTAATAGCGCTCGGGTTCCCTGTGATCTGGCTTTAGATCTCTGTGTGGGAGTGAACTACAATCTTGGACAAAATAAATGAGAAATTAAGACCACCCCTCCCCCCATTTCAATGATGGAAAAAAATGGCGCGCTTTGGTTAGACCGCGAGTTCATCATTGATTCGGGGGGAGGGGTGGTTTTATTTCTCATTTTATTCTGTCCAAGATTGTCCGAGGTCCACACTGGCGTTACCAGAGGTTATGTATACTATATAGATCGTTATCCAGAAGAAAATAGCTGCCGTCGCACGTTCAAGAACTGCGGAAAAAAATCCAACTGAATAACAAGTGAACCCTCACGTGCGTGATTGATGATAATGAATTCATAGTACGGGATGTTTTAACTGTAGGGACCTGTATTGATGCCAAATTAAATATGTATAAATGCGTGTTCATGAGCAGTTATTGGTAAAAGAATTTATTTCTTTAACGAAGTCAGATAAATATTCTATTGTTCTCAGCTCGCGGAAAATTACAATAACCAATACATACATCTACTTGAGGTCGACAACTTCTTTTCGCAAAATATTATTATGGAACTCAGTGTTACTTATTCCATGTAAATACACTATGTGTATCCGTTAATTCAGCAAAACTTCATAAGACCCCTGATTAAACACTGTATTTCAGCTGCATCATTACTCTGTGTTTATAAAGAAAAAGAACAACAAAAATTCCCTGAAAATTAGCAACTCATATTTTATTATGTGATAGGCCAAAGGACCAACGCAACAAATCTAAACAAGTTAACCGACCAGGATTAACGCAGGGAAAAAAAAAGAAAAAAATTAGCAGACCAAACCGCGGTCTTGAACTGAGGGTCCTCTCATCATATTACCCTCGCGAACTTCGCGCTACATCACTGCGCCATTCAGCTTCATGTCTTCGTTGCTGTTAATTTAAAGCTCTTAGCTTTGTCAGGCGAAGACTACAGAGATTTGCTAATTGCATATTTTTTATTGCTGTGCAATTGTTTTCTTTGGTACAAGAGAATGTTTTACGATTTCCATCTATTAACAAATAAATTGGGACGGTTTACAGACTGATACCGTCGTTTTTCTACGGTTTAGCACGGTTTTGCGGCAAAAATTAAAATAATATCCAGAGATAACTCTTTATTTAAACGATGGCCAGAATCGTAAAAGACCGTTTTTAATCATCAGAAACAAATTATAAATCGTTTGAAATATATTGTGAACCGTCACTAGAACGTGTATAAGTATCATTTTGAACATGTTCAACGGACGACAAAGAAATGTCTAATAGTTAAGTCTTTCACCATTATTTCGTATTATGTCGGCTATGCGAGTATTCATAGATTCTATAGTCTTGTCTATCAGCTGATGAGAAATATCATAGATTGTTCTCCGCACTCTATCGCAGAACTCTTGATATGACTCACGTGTAATGCTCTGATCAATTGCATCTTTTTGCAACTTCCTAGATACAATGTGGAAAACGTTCAGTCTCAATCGGATTTAAGTCTGGACTTCGTGGCGGTATTTTTAAAAGTTCGGCGTGCCGGACAATGAGCCATAGCATCACAGGCTGATTTGCTGTTTTGTGAGGGATCCCCGTCTTGCAACCATAGTCGATTCAATCCTTTACCAGATCGTTCAAACACGGTGTCAAAATGTTGGTCAATAAAAGATGTAAAATATTGCGCATCCATTTTTTCGTATCTCTCACAAGTCAGTACGCCTTTACCTTGAGTTACTGCTACCATCATCTTGGCAACTTTTCCTCCTGTTCCAGCTTTACTCCCCTTAGCCAAGCACCCTTGTTTGAGACCTTCAGATTTTTTTCTCCACACTCTCCCTTTGGGAGCTCGCGCTTGGTCCATGGGCCAGTTCGTCTTGTAAACGAAGGAGACTCCATCTAAGTAAAACGCTAGATTGTCGGTCCAAACAGTCGGTGGATAATTTTCTTGCATCTTTCGAGGAAATTCTACTCTTTTCGCCTTGTCCGTTTCACTCATCAGTCCCTTTTTACGAGCCTGCAGGAAGAAGTAGCCCTTTCTGTTCAACAGGCGTCGGACAGTTCGATCACTCACATGGCGAATTCCAATCCTGTCCATCAGACGCCGCGAAGTGAATGAGCCCTCTCGCTCTCTTAATTCTGCAATGCTTCCAAGAACCAATGCCTCATGATCAGGAGTAAGCTTTGTCTTTCTACCGCACAAATGTCTATTTTTCCCAGGCGCTTTGTCTTTTGCGGCTATTATGCGTTGGACACTTGCAGTCGAAACCTTACAACATTCAGCGATCTCAGTTAATGTGAGATTTGTGGTAGCCTTTAGAGCTTGGATTGAAGCTTTTGTCTCCTCCGGTATTCTTCTTCTCGATGCCATGTTGATTATGGGTTCTCGAGCGCTGATATGATTTGAAGGGAGGCAGCGTGGCCGAGTGGTTAGAGCGCCGGATTTGAAAGCCGTAGGTCGCGGGTTCAAATCCCGCTCTGACTGCTAGCTGATGCTGTTCTCGGTAGCCGCGAGTTCAACTTCTCGGCTATGTTGCCAACTGGTCTGCCTTCCACCAGTTGGGATTCTTAACCTAGTAATGTTTATTTGAATATTAATTTATCTTTGTTTTACATTGGTCCTGAAAAGCCTCGATGGGAAGTGGCCAATTACGTATACATTTACATTTATACAAGTCTTCTTGCTCAAATCTTGCATGTGGCGATGCATTGCGTTACAGCTGTTGGTTGTTTTTGGGGGAGCAAAAATACGATTTCGTTCCTTTACACAATTCCAAATTGCATTGAAGAACAAGAGTACATAATCTTACTCTGATCGACAACAGCTGAAACTGTAGCTTCCATTGACAGCTGTCTATTTTAGTAGCAAAAAATCCACTTTTGTAGCACAAAGTAAATCAAGTCTGAAAATTTCTGGGGGGTGGGGCTCGAGCCCCCACTGCTACGGGCCTGTCATACTGGATTGCAAACGCTTAATTAGTTAGGCATTTTGCATTTCCATCTTTGGGTAAAAAAAAGTCATGAGTCACCCGGTTAGTTAAGCACCTATTTTAACAGCTTAAGCAGGTGTATCCCACGCTAATTAATAAGTAATCCTGTTTCAAAGAAAATGGCATGCGGCGTCCTTTAATGGCGGGATCACTCTTCTGTTTGCCTTCATCAACTGAAATATAAAGAAAAGGAAATCTGAGATTAGTTAAGTTCGCATACTGTGGTTGGGCGCAAGATACCTTTATTTACTACTCTTCCCAGTGGATCAAGACGACCAAGATTTTTTTTGGCCTCTTTTAGAGTAACGTTTTTAATGCTGCGAGTTTGCTTCAAACCAATCACGTGGTACATTGAAATGCATCACGTTAAGACATTTTTTCTGTGTGGGGTCATGACTTTTTCGTATTATGTGATGTTTATTCACAACGTGTTTATCTTTAATGGGAAAGCTTACCGCGCTCAGTTTTGTCTGCCATGAAACTGTCAGCATGGCCGCTGTTTAAACTATCATCAGGACAAATTCGCAATCGAACCTTTTCTTTAGACGCGTTGGAACGATAAAAGCCTTAAGTAGTGTTTATAACTGCGATGATCACTTACATCTTCACTCAGTCATTAATCCGCAGTACAAATATATGGAGTTCAGATATTCATTGTCGTTATGGCCTGCACGGTATCGTTGCTTTTTCTGTATTCATTTTCAGACAACCAAGACAAGAGTGAGACAATTTTCTCGGACCTAGACTTGAAAGATACTGGTGCTATGAAGTTTTCATTATTCTTACTTGGGGCAGCAGCAGGTCCATCCAGGCGGGATTCCGGGGCAATTACTCGGGTCGCATTCGTGATAGCCCGATGGACACCAGGAAACTGACGAGCTCAGCCATTTGATTGACATCCCGTTCCCATCTGCAAGGAGGTCGGAAATGAAAGATTGTTAATGCAGTTGCCCTTGGAAAAGCCTGTACCTTATTATTGATTGGACGACTTGTCTAACATCAAAACTTCGTTGCCAAAGAAATAACATATTTGATTCTTCAGGAAAGCTTTCAAAGTTACCTTGAAACACTTTTTTAAGGGAATTAAACAATTAAGGAGGACTTTTCTAGGTCTCGTGAGCGACACAGCCGTGTATATTACACAGGTCAGGTGACTAGAATCACAACCAACGAGCACGAAAACAAATATCAAAATATCAGAATAGCAGGATGGGGCCAAAATATGATAAAACGGCGAGGAAAGGTCGATGCGTTAGAATATCTCCAAAGTTCCGGAACGAGTTTGATGCAACAGTTCACTTTGGAATCGATTGGACTTTTTCGCAATAGGGGATTTGCTTTTAAAAGACTACTGACAATGGATATCAGGCTAATTCCGGTTTTGGGGTAACTGGAGAACACATTGTAATAACGTGGTTCCGACGGGAGACTGGGGTGTACTAGCGTCGGAATCTGACACCTCCATAGCGGAAAACCATTTTACGGTTAACATTTTCCCAGAAAGATCAAGGAACTGTCGTCTCTTAGCTGCTCGGTGCAAATAAAGAGAGAGGCCTTTAATCTAGTTTAAAGTGTTATTGCTCTATGCTGGATTTCTTCCGAAAAAGGGCCACTGCAATTTTTCAGCTCACCAGATTGAAATGAAACAGACAGATCTGAGCGCCAAGATAAGCGGGGGGAGGGGACTTAACAAAGTTTAATACGGGGAAGCTACCTTTTATATACCATTTTGGAAGAAAAGGTACCCCTTTTACATACCTTTTATTGAGAAAAGGTACCCCTTTCACATACCTACTATATAACAATGCGGCTCCTTTCTAAGCCCTTGAAATGAAGTTAATGAACAATATTACGGGGGGGTCTGGGTCGACCATGAAGGAGTGAAGACGTGCTTTCACCCGCTCCGCTTCGTTTGAATGTCGAAATATAATTTTTAGCGTCAATCTTATTGCATGGCCGAGCTACCCAGTAATTTGAAACGAAAAACCAGAAACAGCAGTGGCTCGGAGGCTGTTTCTCCTGACGGCAAGAGAATTTGTGAAGTAAGCAACAAAGAAATCAACTCAAGCACTGACAGCAACGGCAAGAAGTTTACGTCAGCTTCCACCATGACAGAAATAATTACTCAGCAACTTCAACAGGTACTGGAAAGGCTTACGAGTTTGAAAGGCAAATTAGATGGAGTTCTCGAGAAGGTGCAGCGTCTAGAAACTACTCTAAGCGGCGTTAAGTCAGACATAACTGAGCTGCAAAGTAAGACAACTCAAATGAAGAAAGCTTCTGACGACATGGAGGCGGGATTAAGCAACTTAATCACGGAGGTGGAAGAACTGCGTAAAAAAATTGGCGAGAACGAAAAAGAAATTAAGCTAATAAACGATCGCTATCTCTATCAAGAAGTCTATAATAGAAGGGAGAATTTGCGCTTTTTGGGCTTCCCCGAAGCGACTGGCAATGAAGAAGTTGCAAGTGAAACTGTCTATCAGTTCTTGGAGAGGGAGTTGGAGCTCGACGCCGTAAGAGACATTGAGTTTCAGCGCGTGCATCGTATTGGTAAGAAAAAAGCAGGTGCAGTTAGACCGATTATCGCGCGCTTCCTAAGATTCCCCGACCGGGAGCGTAGTTTCAGAAGAGCACTCGAAGTCAGAGATGTCACAGAGGTGAGAGTGTTCACGGATTTGCCTAAGGAAATTCAGGAAAGACGCAAGAAGCAATGGCCAAAATTAAAAAAGGACAGAGAAGAGGGAAAAGTAGCCTCGTTCGATAGGAAGGAACCCGATAAGCTGTATATTGATGGACATTTTATTCCTATTTAGTAGAATGCAATGTAATGCCATGCTAAAACTAGTTGAGAGTGAAAAATGATAGACGCTATAGATATGTTTGTTTTTCCTTTTACTCTGTATTTCGTATTCAAATTTAGGAGCACGTACAAAGTTCCAAATCCCATGGGCTGCACGCTGGATAAAGTTATCCGCAGTCATTATAATTTACTATTGTGCCTAGTGTTAAGTGTATTGTATATCTGTACAACAGAAACCTCTTTACAAATTATAAGTCATTTCATAAATTCTTATTTTACGCGCAGTTTTTTAGTGCAGAATTTTTCGCATAGCTTGCACAATGACTAACTAACTTTTTCATTCGAGAAGGATTATGCTGATTTCAAATTGCTGTCGCTAAATGTTCGAGGGATTCGTTCTGCAAAGAAAAGAAAAGCCCTCTTCACGTGGCTAAACGAGCGGAAGTATGATATCATTTTTCTGCAAGAAACATATTGCACCGTGGAAGTTGAAGATATTTGGAGGACACAATGGCAAGGTAAGCTTTTCTCTTCACATGGTACTAATCACAGTTGTGGAGTAATGGTTCTAGTAAGAAGTGATTTGGATTTTAACCTGAAATCTGTCGAAGTAGACACTCAAGGTCGCTACGTTGTAATGGAAGCTGTTGTGCAAGGTTCAATTTTTTTGCTTGTAAATATTTACGCGCCCAACAAGGTACAAGAACAATGTCTATTTTTAAATAATCTAAATAATATCATTGAGAATTTTGTCGTCGATAATGAACAAAAGATAGTTATAGGAGGAGATTTCAACATCGTGCTTGATTCCGATCTCGACTGCTCGGGTGGGAATCCTTCTAAGAAAGATTCAGTTAAATACATTCAAGATTTATGCCTAGACTACGATTTGGTAGACATATGGAGAATAAGGAATCCTGAAACTAAACGTTTCATGTGGAGGCAAAAAAATCCATTAATTCAGAGGAGATTAGATTATTGGTTAATAAGCGATGTCTGTCAAAAGGATATAGACAAACCTGACACGATTTCATCGATTAATTCCGACCACTCGGCAATTTTTCTCCATTTTAATAATATAGACAGACAAAAGCATGGCCCTTCGTTCTGGAAATTCAATGCTAGTTTAGCAGAAGATGTTAATTTTGTTACATTGCTTAATGAAAGCATGCCAACCTGGTTAGAAGAGTTTAAGGAAATTAGCGACAAAAGAGTATTATGGGATTTAATTAAATACAGAATAAGGCAAGCGTCGATAAAATATGGCAAAGATAAGGCTCGCAAAAGAAGGGAAAAGATTGCTGACATTGAGGCTGCTCTGAAGACTTGTGAGGAAAACTGTGGGAGATGTCCTTCCTTTGAAAATCTCGAACAATTAGAAATTTTAAAATTAGAGTACAACAGCATATACGAACACTTAGCTCAAGGAGCAATTATTCGATCCAGAGCAACCTGGTACGAAAAAGGAGAAAAGAGTAATAAGTACTTCCTAAATCTAGAATCACATAAGAAAGCTAAAAGCTCCGTGCGCAAGGTGTTCAATAAGGATGGTATTTTAATTACCAACCCTATAGAAATATTGCAAGAGATTGAGAATTTTTACTCGGACCTGTATAAGGCTGATTCTCTAACACCCTCCGAGAATTTGCTAAGCTCTTTTCTAGAGAATCCAGAAATACCAAGACTCACTGCAGAAAATGCTCAGGCTTGCGAGGGAAAATTAACGTTCGATGAATGCCTTAAGAGTCTTAAATTATTTGAAAACAATAAGTCGCCAGGGGATGACGGCTTAACTGCAGAATTTTATAAGGCTTTTTGGAATATCGTAGGTAATCTAATGGTGGAAAGTCTAAATTACTCTTACGATCATGGAGAATTATCGAGCTCACAGAAGCGTGCTATTATCACACTTATTTAAAAAAAAGACAAAGACAGGAGGGTTATAGCTAACTGGAGACCAATATCGCTAATCAACGTTGATGTAAAAACTGGCTCTAAAGCTATCGCAAAAAGACTCGAGGCTGTTTTACCTAGCGTCATTCATCACAATCAATGTGCATATGTCAAGGATAGAACTATTTGTGATGCCGTTAAGTCTATCGAGGACATTTTGGACTACACAAAAAGATACCAAATTGAAGGAAGGTTGATCTCAATTGACCTCAAGAAAACCTTTGATTCTGTAAGCAGAGATTTCCTGTTTCGCACTCTGTCTGCTTTTCATTTTGGACCATCTTTTAGACAATGGATTCAGACATTTTATAACAATATATCAAGCTGTGTTTTGAACAATGGTTTTTCCACTGCCCCGTTCGAAGTTCAGCGGGGGGGTTAGGCAGGGAGATCCGCTGTCCTCCTATTTGTTCATTATTGTCTTGGAGATTTTGACTATTAGTATACGAAGCAACAGGAATGTCCAGGGTATTATGGTGGATGGAGAAGAAATTAAATTTAAACTCTTTGCAGATGACTTAACCGCTTTTTTGATTAATGATTCTTCTTTATTGAAGTTTTTAGAACTTTTAAACAGCTTTGGAGAGTGTTCTGGTCTGAGAATAAACCACGATAAGTCTGAAATGATGTTACTGGGGGATTGTGCTCACTCATCCCTCAGCCACACCCTTTTTAAAACTATTAAAATAACAACTTGTGTTAAAATTCTGGGGATTCATTTCACATATGACTATCGCGTCAAACGAAAGTTGAACTTTGACGAATTAATCACTTCTATTAAGAATAAGTTAAGGATATGGAAATGGAGAGATCTCACTATTATTGGAAGGATTCAAATTGTCAAGACATTCATTATCCCAATATTCCTTTATCGAGCAAGTATGATCTGTTTAGACAAAGAATTTGTGAAAGAGGCCAATAAAATTATTTTTAACTTTATTTGGAAAGGAAAAGACAAAATCAAACGCCTAGCGCTTATTAGTGACATCGAAGATGGCGGGCTCAAAGCTCCACACCTAGATTCCATAATAAAAACCCAAAGAATACTTTGCTGCAAACGACTCGTAAATGAGCAACCAAGCAATTGGAAAACTATACTTCTGCATTATCTAAAACCAGTTGGAGGTAAATTTATCTTATGTTGCGACTATGATATAAAAACCTTGCCCATCAAGCTTCCAAGGTAAGTAAGTACAAAAGGTTTTATGGGGAATGCCTTAAATACTTCGCAGAATGCTCTGCTGCAATGCAAGGCAGCTTACAAAACCCCACCAATCCAGATCTTTCAAAAATAATTTTATGGAATAACAAAGCTATTTGTGTGGATGGTAAGTCTGTCTATCACAATAGGTTAGCAAATATAGGCATTCTCAGAATAGGAGATCTGATTTATGAAGACAACAAGCTTCTGACTAACCATCTTCGAGAACTGGATATTTCACCATTAGATGCTTTCAGACTTACTTGTGTAATTGATGCTCTCCCAACTGAATGGCGCGCATTTTTAAAAACATGTAATCATTCTTTCATCGAGCCTTTCAACTCACAAAATCAAGTTCAGTTACACTTAAATGGTCAAAATGTCTTACTTGGCAAAGCCGAATCAAAGCTTATTTATAAGGAAATTCGTGATAGAAGCATTACTCCAACAACAGCTCAACTCAAATACAACGCTCGATTCGCATCCGATGAATTAGATTGGAAAAAAATATACAGCCTACCACATCGTGTTGCCTTGGACGCAAAATCACGCGAATTTCAATATAAACTTCTCAACAGATGTCTTGCCACGAATGTCCTCCTCAGCAAAATTGGGATAATTCCATCTTCAGCTTGCTCTTTTTGTGGAGAAACAGATGAATCTCTTGAACACCTTTTTGTAACTCGCTATTAAATTAAGATATTCTGGGCAGAAGTTATAAAATGGATGGGCAACCAAGACATTGAGATTGAACCTCTATCTAATAAAGATATAATGTTTGGTATAATGGATTGTAATAGAGACTTATTTGTAAACCATATTTTGTTGATTGCGAAAAAATACATTTATTCCTGCAGACGTAACAAAACTAAACCATCCATTATGGTATTAATCGCTAGGATTAAAATGATTCACCAACTTGAAATAATGGTTGCTAAATCTTGTAACAAGTTGCCCTTCCATCTTAAAAAGTGGAGCAAGTTCACTGAAAACTAATGCAATTAGAATCATAATTATAATATTGCACTGCGCTTGTTGTTAAGATGTTTAAAAATGAATGTGTGTAATATATGTAAAGAGGTCCACCGTGTACGTGTATTGTGTGTACATGTATATGTAAATGTATTTAACTTTCTCAGATGGAATAAAATAATAAAATACAAAAAAAAACAAAAAAACAATATTACGGGAACATGTCAAGCATTACCAGAAGAAATGTTAAGCAAACGACATGTGTTATTCATTCACTTCTCGCTGTGAAACAACTGGTTTTCCTACCCTTATTTATACCTCAACTTGTGAAATCCCTACCCTTTTATATACTCGAAGCCTGAAAAAGGGGCCCCTTTCGGGCGGAGCCTCCCCGTGTAGGCCATTATAGGGAGTACCCCCCCGGGATTCTTCTGCGGAAGATGGCTATGTATCTGTGCATTTCACAGCATGATCCGCATCGACTGACACCGTTTTGGACACTTCACGTGACTTCGATTCTGTGAATAATGTGATTCTGAGAAAACTAAACATATTACATTTGGAATGTTCTTGACCCATGACTTGATTCACACCGACGATATCAATTGAAAACCACAAGAAAATCCCTTAGACCCCAAAGTTCATTACCTTTTCAGCTTGCAGTTTATTTATCTGGTATCGAAGTGGTTTTCTTATTTGGCTACGAACTAACTCTCGTGTTGGTTTTCGTAGTTTCACTCTAAAACAATCAGACCCCGAGAAAATTCAGAGGCCAAATGTAATTCGGAATAACTCCAAAACAACGCAGCCATCTTAAGATTGAAAAGTCCTTGCCTATTACTCAGCTTAAAGATCCTCAAAGCCAACATCTGAACTTACTTCGAAAAAGGCTTTCCTCGAGAGATGTTCTCTTCCCGTCTTCCATTCCAGTTTTCACGCGAAGCATCCATTCAGCGCAGTACGCAGGTGAAACCACCAGAACGATCATCATCAAGCACATGAAAAACTTGGCACCCATAGCTTGTCGTTCAGGAAGATGACTCAAAAGGAAAGAACAGCGAAAAAACTATTCTGGTGCTAGCTTAGCAAAAAGATCTTGCAAGACTGTTGAGATTTCAGCACCAGTGCGTCTTCTACCCGCCTAGACCTGAAATAAAGATCTCTGAGACAAACACATTAAGTATGTAGATGGTTCATGTTGATGAGTTGGTTTTATTTTACCATGCTCTGTGATTGGATGGAAAAACTCGTACCAGTAATTTTTCAGCGAATGGGAAGCAAAATCATTTGAACTGATCGTGACTCTCACGTGCATCTCCCCATCCTTGGCTCCTCTCGGTTAAAGTTCATTTCAAGTTTGGTTATTTTTGTACGCTTGTTAGTTCTTGTCGTGTCAAAGGAAGATCATGATTTGACTGGTAAAAGCGGAAGCTGGTATTGTGGGAGGGATTAGGACTAATGTTGTTGTGGTGCTACTTCGCGTCGTTCAGCCCACAGTGCGGGCTCATCCGGCGCGAAAGTATATCCCTCTGCGGTATGCTATCAATAAACTACACGAAAGCATCCTTATGCCGCCTGAAATACGGCGAGAAATCGATGCGCTATTAAGTGTCGCTAGTGCGCGAGCCTGGAATGAAAAGAGTGCTCGATTTTTCCGCGACAGATGATTGGGCCTGCTTTGTCACTAACAAATGGTGTTAGTAGAGACAACGACTACCCTGGGGTGGAGAAAATGGAAAGCGAGGATTTAGTAGAAGAGAAGCCGAAAGTTATGCGGGATATTGTTTATTCGATTCCAAAGCAGCCAATTGTCGTCGTCCTGTAGCAGCAAATGGGACTCGCGCGGAGAGGGTCAGAGGAAGTTCTTGAAAATTCAAATGTTTTCTCGTTTCGGATAAAGCCGGCAATTGTGGTATCTCATTGTGGGCCAAGGAATCTATCATTTCCATCTACGCCACCGATAACTCAGAGGATCAGGGAAACATCTTCATGATCTTTCTTGGACAAATTTCCACGTGCCATTCGGGCGGCGCTCGCGCTTTTGACGACAACACCGTCTCGCTTGCGTTTCATCAACATTTACGAGTGGCAACTGCGGAAAATAGAATTAGGCAGCTACAGCAGGAGCACCAAAAATTGCAAGAACAGTATCTCTCCCCCTCCCCCACCGCTCCATTAACCACTTAACCTATTCCTGCACAACCAATTCAAAATAAACGATAAAACAACCTCTCTTTTCAGCGCCCCTACCCAATCCACCTATTTCTGTTCAACTAAATGGGACAATTTCCCCCCTCTCTAACATGAGGGACAAAGTTATTCTCTCCCACCCCACTTGTTTCTAAGCTCGCCTTCCCAAGCCTCGTATACCTGCAAACCAAATTTTAAGAAGCGAAAGCGCCATGTCTCTAACTGAGCTGTCCCATATTTACAGCATTACGCTAGTAATTGCGTTATTCTTTGTGCCTTGTTTATGGACGTGACCTTTCCACGCTTTGTGTATTGAAGAGCGCTGTCAGCTAATATTATGGTCTGTACTAGCACCATGTGTAGTTGGAATTTTTACTTGCTAGTGTTGTAACAGCGTCCTTTTTCGCCAAAAAAATAATCTAAATTTATCGGTTACACCGCTGGTGAATCGCTTCGAAACGTCTTGAAAGCTCAGCACGCTTTCGAGGCCATCTTTACGCGAGATGGATCAGAACAGGGAAAAGAGAATTGCACATTGGCTCTGGTGGAAGACGGTGATTTTCTCCCTACGGATCCAGAGAATCCCCCGACTAGCCCACTCCACGAAGAAACTACGACTAGTGGTGCTCGACCAAAACGTTCTATTACAGTCTTTCCCGTAAAACCGTGAACACCAGAGAAAGTTTCTGGAATGTTTATTGTTTCGCGACCAATCAAATGCGAGATGTAACCGCAAAAGAAAACCGCCAAACCGCAGCATGGATAAGTCACGGCTTGATTCGAAACAACGAGCTGACTTTGTCTTCCACGGCAAAATAATGAATGATATGTTTAGTGACCCAGCCTGCGGGAAAGAGATGTTGAATCGAGTAGATAGGATCAGACAAGGCTAGACAGCGCGTCTGAGAGCAAAAAATAACGAACCAATCAGAAGCGGAGCTGACCGGTGTACTTCACGTGCAGTTCAAAAGGTCATGTTAGTTGGCTGTGATTGGTGATTTTCGTGTCATTCCACTGCGATACGAGCGCAAGCCAAAAGCGAGGTCGTGGCAGCCGTAAAGATGGCAGAAATAGACAGGAAAAAGGCCAAAATCGAGGCACAGTCAGCCTGCTGTTAGAGCAAGAAGAGAAAAAAAGAGAGTAAGCAATGGCCTTTGCCCGAAAGAAACGTGAGGAAGAAGCACGGATCGATTGCCTGTTTACGCCTGGAGCAAGAGGCAGCCATATATCACTACTCAAAGCGAATGCCATAGATGAGCAACTTGCTCACACTTTTGTCAATGGATTCCAGAAATTAGATTTGCCTCTCACAGATCCATCACGGCACATATCGATAAAGAAAGCACTCGATGGACTCATCCCAACACAAATTTCAAGGAGGAGCAAACCACTGCTGCGAAGTTAAATCGTCGAGCAACACAGCATAATAAACGAACTTTCAAAGAGGAACTCACAAACCCCAAGAAGTTAGATCCTAAAGCTACAGAGTTTACTCCAAAGTTAACTGAAAGCACTGTATCACTTAAGCTTCTCAACCACAAGGAACCTTATGTACAGTTTATGGCTAGACGAGAACTTATGTTGTAGCATATGAAACGTAAAGTAAAACAGAAAATTTTTATTAGACCATGCGTTGTCTATGGATAATGTTTGTAACAGCCGTTTGTTTTCTTTTCCTTCGTAGCTAAGAAGATTGAAAAATTCGACAACTAGCTAGAAAACTACCGCACTTGGAAAGCGTCACTTGAAAACATGGTGAGGAACGTAAACATTACTGCAAGTGAAACAATAACCCTGTTAGCGCCTGTCTACAAGGAGAGAGGGTTATCCTAGCAAGAGGTTTTCCCTAACAAGCTAGTTACCCTAACTTTTTGGTGGTATTCTAGATAAAGGGTCTGTTAATAGGAAGGGAGGGTTACCCTAGAAAGCGGGTTAACCTCTACTGGAAGGCGAGCGATAACCAGGGTTTACAAGCAAAATTTTACTGAAAGGGTAATCCTGCAACCCGGGACAACTAAATGCACGGTTACACTCAAAGGGTCTGGAAGCAATTAGAAAGTTAACCCGGGCAGGTGGGTTAACCCTACCTGGAGAGTTTGCAAGGATAAGAGTCAAAGAGACTTGTTCAACGCCTTCTTAATACCTATGCAGAGAATTCCGACTACGGTTAAAGAAGGCTTGAAAGAAATTGAGCGAGCCCTTCGGTTCGAATGCAGTCAAAACGTAAGTGTACCTTAACAAACTGATAAGATCGAACCCAAGGATAATAAAGGCCTACAGAAACTTGTAGATTTGCTGCTTCAGTTAGATCGGAATGTGCAAAAATGATAGACGACTGAGTGGTCTGAAAGGCGTTGATGAACCGGCTTTCCTGAAACCTTTAGTTAGTAGATTTTCAGATGACCTTCAATATAGTGTAAAAAAATCTGCATACTATCCTCCATTTAGGGAATTCGCAAAGTTCATCCAATAACTATTACAGGATCGAAACGACCCTTACTTGCCAGTAGAAAACCCTGATAAGAGAAGTCTTCGCTCCCCAAAAATTCCTTTCAAGCCATCTAAACCTCCAAACTCAGGTGAAAGTTTCACAGAACGAAAGACGGAACTATATGAAAACACAGTCAGCGACCCAAGATAGATGTGTTTCCTGTAGAACTATTAGCCTGCCAAGTTTCAATGCTCTGCACTGCAAATTGGCCATGATAGCTCTATTTATATACATGGTGTAAAATTGGGTTGAGTAAATGACGTCATCAGTCATCTCATTTGCATATTTTACACATTTTTCAAACTTGAATATCTCCGGAACTAACGCAGATATTTGCAAATGGTAAACGGCGTTTTCATTCTTTTATAGAATTCTTTGTGATCCACCTAAAAAATCCAGAAGTAAAAATTTGATCATAGTGGCACTTTAATCTCCGACTGCTCCTGATACTCTGGAAATGGTGCTTCATTTACCGGACACATCACGCTTTCAACAAGTGCCGAGTGCTAAGATCAAAAACTTTGGATAAGAGAAAAAAACATGTTGAATCAACATTGTGTCCGTAGCCGCTATGTGGCTTTTTCCAATCATCAAGCCAAAAATGGTAAAGCTGTCATAAAGTGTAATGAATGCCAGAACGACAAACACTTCAGTACTTCGTTAAGACTATCTAAACAATCCAGCCATTCAGCGCAAGGAGCCACGGCGAGGAGGCCAGCAACTTCACGACCAGATGTACCGAGGTGTTTGGCAGCACATGCGGAATCACATCGTCCTTTAAGATATGCCCCGCAAACGTTTACTCAAGAGATCACCCTGACAAGTGCTCTCTTGGTACACTAAGACTCTTTGAACCGCTCAACCTGGGGACGATGCCACTCAGTACACACTTGAAACGTGTTAAGGGACGGCACAAGCCAAGGGAAGAAAAGTCATGGGCCTCGTCCTAGAATCTGTCGATGGTAGTGAACATTGTAACCTGCCACCTATAATTGATTGCGATGCAATTCCGAACAACAGAGATTAAATCACTATCCCAGAAGCCGCAGGATTTCATCCTCATCTAAGGGGAATTGCCTACAAGATTCCAAACATAAACATGGACGCTGACATCCTGCTTCTCATTGGAAGAGATATACCCTATCTGTGAGGGGTCCAAGAATCCCGCAAAGGACCAAGGATGCTCTATTGGCACAGAGGCTAGATCTGGGCCTGGTTGTGGTCGGGAAAGCATGTTTGAATGGCGCACACAAACCTAGCAAAATTGTCATCTTCAAGAACCATTTGCTTGATAATGGTCGGCCCTCATTCATCGAACTGTCCCGGGCTTTTGTACCTCGAATGTAAAGCAGCCTTGGATGACACATCTTCAGGCACCTGTCAGAAAAAGAGGCATCGAACGATTCGAGGACAATTTAGGAACCAATGCGTTGGTGCGCATAAAAGACGATTACAAGCCAGGCAGCTCTGTAGACGATTGCCAATTCCTCAAGATTATAGATGAAGCCATGATCAAGGATCGTGAATCAGGCAGCCGGACTACGGCCCTCCCGCTTTGTATGGAAACTAAGTGCCGCCTAGACAACAGAGAGAACACACTAAAACGAGTGAAGTCAACATGTCGCCTCCTGGATAGGAAACCAACCATGAAGGAACACTACTTCACGTTCGTGCTCATACTTCTGAACAGCAGCCACGTGGAGATTGCACCAGTGAGGGAACCAAAGCAGCCTACTATGTGGTGGTACCTGCTGCATTTTGGTGTGTAGCACCCACAGACGCCAGGGAGAATTAGCCAGAAACAGAAACAAAAATTGCTTAAACAACATGCCACATTCGGGAGCGATCTTAACTATGGTTTACTAAGTGTCCTTATACGCCTTCGCCAGGACCCCGTCGCCTTTCTGGCGGACATCAAACAGATATTCCACTCATTTTTCGTTAACGAGAGGCACAGAGATCTCCTCCGATTCTTCTGGCATCAAAACGATGACCCAGCCAAGTCACCGACACAATATCGAATGAGGGTGCATCGTCCCTTGCAGTCGCCACTTGTGGTGGTAAAAAGCAGCTGAAGTAGGACAGTCTGAGTTCGGATTAGATGTCAAAAAACTTGTTCACAAGAATTTTTAAGTGGAAGATGCCCTAAAACCTGTCGCCATTCCAGCCAAAGCCATAGACCTACTGGAGCAAGTACGGGTGATGCTAGCCACAGCCAACTTGCGCTTGCACGAAATTGCTTCAAGTCACAAAGAGGTCACACAGGCCATCCCAAACGAGACCAAGCCACAGACATCCGCAATTTAGATATCTCCAAGGCCAACATCCCTGTCCATCGCTCTTTTGGCCTGTTTTTGGACTTAAAGTCAGATGGTTTCACATTGAAAGTATCTTCAGACAACAAGCCATTTTCAAGACGCGGCGTCTTGTCGACTATTAACTGCATAGCTATGGTCTGTTGATCCCCGGTGAAAACTTCCTTATCAACACCGTCATCAGCAAGTTCATTAAATGCAAAAAACTGCAGGGACCCGGGGGGGGGGGGGTACTCGATATATATCTGGGTGGGGAGGTGCGGCCCAGCCCCTCATACCCTGACCCTGTTTAAGACAAATATCGCTGATTTTCCTACCCTGTTTAAGACAGAATTACGATTTTTGATACCCTGTTTAAGACAGATTAAAAGTTGCGGTTAAAAATTGTGTCTCTTTCTTGTTGTGCAATCAATGGAAATTTAATGTGCCTGGTATCAATGCCGAAGCCAACGGAAGTCAATATTAATTTACAAGAGCTTGTAAAAATTTTGCTGTTTATCGTCCAAGAAAAGATATCCCATTTAAGACAAAAATAGATAAATCGATACCCTGATTAAGACAAAAACTGATAAATTCAATACCCTGTTTAAGACAAAAATCCCGAAAAACATACCCTGGCTGGCCGCACGTCCCCATTAAGCCTTTATAAGGGAGTACCCCCCCCCCCCCCGGGTGCAGGGACAACAGATTCAGAAAACGGCCGATCTACCTGTTGGCCAGCTAACTCCTGCTCCGCCATTCAGCGATGTTGGCCTTGAAGTCGTCCGCCCTTGGCTAGTTAGTGCCAGACGCACAAAGGGTGGAGTCGCTAATAGCAAACGATGGGCAGTGCTCTTTACATGCCTGGCGACCATGAGCTATCCCATGAGATTGACCTTGTAGAGTCCATGGAATCTTCAAGCTTTATCAACGCGCTACGGCCTTTTTAGCCTTGCGAGGACCAAAAGTACATTTCCGTTTTGACTCTGGTACCAATTTCTTTGGACCATACAACGAACTCCAAGCTTCACTATAATCACCTGATCACATTGCTACTGATCCAGTCCTACATAGCTATGAAGGGCTTTTATCGGACATTCAATGCTCCCCTCTCACCCCATGCTGGTGGAATCTGAATATGAACGTATGATAGAAGTGACTCGTCGAATCCTGGGCGCAACGCAATGCTTGCTTGAATTAGATCCAAGCGTCTCTCTCACGAAGTCCTTTAAACGCTTGCGGCGGAAGTTATCGCCATTGTGAATGCAAAACCTCTGGTGCCAGTTTCAACTGATCCTAAAGCAGCAGAGATCCTCACGCCTGCTACCTTGCTGACACAGAAGACGCAAAGCTTGAAGGCAAGTCCAGGAATCTTCAGCTGTGCAGACCTACACAGTAAGCAGTGGCGTCAAGTTCAGCACCTGGCCAATGTGTTCTGGCACTAATTTGCGAAGAGTTTCTTCTTACACACCAGCCAAGAAGGAAGTGGCAACAAGAGGCCAAACACCTGGAAGAGGGTGACCTGATTCTCCTCCGCTGCCAAAACCTTCCAAGGAACAGCTGGTCACTTGCCCCGTTCACCAAAACCCTCACCAATGCGGATGGGAGGTGCAAAAATCTGAATAGTGGGAACATCCAATTGGGGACTTGTGATAATTTAATTCAGTCTTCTAATGTTTGTTTTGTATCTTGTCTTCTTAGGCTATTATAAATAATCACGAGGACCTTCACTTTGTTTTACCAGGACCGAGGCCTATCTATTAGGAGGCTGGGCACAAGAGTAGAATTCGTTCCATCAGACAAATTATGCCCAACGTTTAGCAGACCTTGACAAAGAATGTGATCCCAAAAGAAAATTCAAAACAAAAGATACGTTACCTGCTGTCTACGGGTCTGTACCATGGTCATGCACTGGGTTTATTAGCACTTGGATGCTGTGCATTTAGAAACCCTTAGCCCTGCTCGTCACATGGCTCAGCTCTTCAAGGAAGTGTTGTCAGAGAAAGAATTTGTCAATAGATGTGCCATTTGCCATCGTTGATGATCATAATGCCAAGGGAGATGGAAAATATCAACACTTTCTTTGAATCGCTACAAAGGGGTCATTGGTCAGTGCTAATCACTGTTGCCTGGTAACAAAGCATCAAGGTAACTTTATTGGACTCGAATTGAAAATGCTGGAGAGGGCTCAAAAGACAGCAACACAGATGTCTTAGGACAGTTTTTGATCATTTGGCATAGTTAAGTAACATTTTTGGAACTCCCAGACTTAAGCCTGACAGATAAAGGTAATCAAAACACCATAAGACATAAAACATGACCTGCCATTAAATATAGCATCTTGTATTTCATTATTCAAAATTATTTTTCTGTACAAACTCTGATATTTGGCCCTCATTTTAATGGCAGACTGTTATTACACAAAAGATATACATCTAAATTTAAAGAAAATGCACAAGATTGATTCCACACCATTTAATAAACTTACATGTACACCTACATACATGTATAAAGGAATGATATGCAACACATAATAAACTTCAAGTTTTAATCCTCTCTGTATATTCTGTAAATAAAATCTTTGAAATACCTTCATTCTGATGTGTAATAAAATAAATGAAAAAGAAAGTCAACAATGTACTTGTTAGCACAAACTTAGACTAATATCCTGTTCTTCACCTAATGTTTGTGCCTTAGAACAAACTTTTGAAAAAAAAAATGAATCATTTGTGCTATTCATATTCTAAAAATCTGATTGGCTCTTATCTAAGAATATATTAACTGATTAAGATCTATTGACAACAAATTACATAATTTATGTATACATGTCTAAGATTTAAAGGGCACAAAATTTCCGTGAAATAATCACTCAATGCACAGTTGCTGTGAAGGTACAGTTCCTTAAGAACAAAACTGACAATAAAAAACTATTGATAACCAATAAAAGACATTCTAATCTCGATGAGTTGTAACATTCAAGGTACTATACATAGTTACAATTGACATCATTTCCACAGGAAGTACATAACAGTTATCTACAAACGACAACAACAATACTGCATTTAAATATTCTCGTTACACATGCACATTGCTCTTGTGACAAGTAAACTAAAGCATACACTGCAGAATAAATATCACTTTGTTTTTGATGACACTAAATACATGTAGATGATCACACCATGCAAACTTCTCCATACTATGATCAAGCAATGTGCAGTACAAACCCACATGTAGGAAACTAGAGGATCCTGCTTGCAGGAACGCACCATTCTAAAACCAAAAGATACAGTGCATAACAACCTGTTTAGCAAGCTAAGATCAAGCAGGTTCTTATCTGTGGGTTCCGGTTAAATTATGAACTCTTAATTGTTATAGTGGCAACACTACATATACATTAAGTGCATTAACCTTTCCTAATACAGTTGTGAATAACACTGCATAAAAATTATACCAAACCCTAGTTTATTTATTTTTCTGTCAGTCAACAGTCCTTCATGGAAATTAAGGATCTAATTAAGGCCTTTGCTAGCCTAAATTACCAATAACTACTCCAAAACACAAGAACCTATTT
>JAHPZR010024767.1:30000-32500 GCA_019787425.1 Platygyra sinensis | reverse complement strand
AACAAGAAAATGTTTCCATTTTGTGCAAGTATACGCAGGTGACACGATAGAATATGTGTTGTTCAGTCAATCAGATTGCAACATTTGCATTAAAACACTAATCATCATCATCATCATCATCATCATCATCATCATCATCATTATTTTATTAAATTACAAAAACAAATTTACCAGCTTACACAACCCGATTAATAAGACCAATTAATTTAAATAATGCTGAATTCTCTTCTGTTCAAACAATGTACCTAACCTGCGATCAGGCTCTATTTTCGTTTCATTGGTAGACCTTTCCCGTGGCAATCATAGCCATTAAGGTGAGTATTCTAGAGTGTTTTCCTTAGCTCCAGGGATTCACATCTGGGGGAAGGGAGGGAGGGCAGGCATGCCTGTATATAAGCTACATGACTGTATAGAGGTATGTGCCACTGTGAAGGGTGTGGATTTCAGGCAGTAATTAAAACAAGTCTGGGACAATCTATAGAAATCATACAGTGTTGATATAGAATAGTATATAATTTAAAGAACAGGGTTCTTTATCTAGGGTTCTATAATTGAAATTAAAACTTATAAGTCAGACTTTGTATAATTATATTGGTTTAGTTAGTGTACATGTATGTTGGACTACCATAGTGATAAAGTTTTTGCATGGAAACTAGCCAGTGTGAGAAGGGTAAAGGTTTCTGGTGCCTAGCTAGTCTAGAATAGGGTTGCAAAATCAAGCTGATCATGGTCTAGTATAGGATAAGGGGTTCGTATCTCAACGGCACACCCACACTCAAAGATATACAGAGTACCATCCCACTGGTTCACATAAAATTATACCATGCCAATCTAATGGAAACTTTATCAATGGTATTAAGTACAGTCAACTCTCACATGCAGACCACCAGGCACTATTATGTGGGTGCTCACTATTGTGGTTCAAAAATCCAGATCCCGGCGAATTATGCTATAGAGGTTTGACTGGAAATGACTCCTGCTATTATGGGCAGATCGCCAATACGGAATTACATTTTGTGGTACTAAATGACTGTTTTCATTTCTCCCAATAAAGGTAAAACCACTTACTTCTCAAAATTGTAACATAATAATAAATTATATGTAAAATTACAGTGTGCTTTTCTTAATTTTCAAATACACTTTAAAAGACTTCAGAAATATTTTTTTTTTCACACCTGATTCATTTCTTTTTTTTCTATATTATTCACTGCATGTCAGGGGTACTTTTTATCTCCCAACCCTGCTATTACTGTAAAAGACACTAATTAAAACGACATACCTGAGTATGCCAGTTTAAACTTACAAGAGTTGACTGTACTTTATTCCATCATTTCATTGCAGGGTCAGATGTGCATATTAAGTATGCCTAATATTCAACCACTGAGAAACTCATCATAAATATAGAAATGTACAATTACCAGATCCTTCAAATCACCGAGCAGACTCAGTGTGGGATGAACAAATTTGTCAACAAAGTTGGTGGCATCATTTCTGTATCTGTCACGCAGAAGACGTTTCAGTCCATCCTTCACTTGCTGACATTTTGGATATTCACATTCATAATATGGGCAAAATAACTGTACAGCATTGCTGATGATTTCCTGCCAATTGAAGACATCATTGATGAGATGTTGGCTATGTACACCTATGTTGGAGATAATTCCCCTTCAGAGATAGTGTCATCAGGACCTCAGCTCACTGTTATTATTATAATGACAGAGAAGGAAATGCTTGCTATACTTATAATTGGGGCTAATATGATGTTTAGCACATCTTGGCAAGCTAGGTGGGAAAATTGCACACTGGTCTTCCTGCGGCTGAATGTAATTGCATGTCTCCCACTATACATTACAGCCTAAATGTAAATTGGATTTATGTCATCAGGAACCTGCCAAATGGCTACGCATTAATTCAAAAGAACCTCATACATATATACACCTGTCTATAAGATCCATATATTTCCCCCTTCCTGGGTAATTTGTCATTAAAAACAAACCAACCAACAAACAAAAACATGCATTAACAAACGCAAACAAAAAGTGCTGGGGTTGGCCAGGGAGTATGGGTGCTACAACCAAAGAGGTAGAGCTACAGGTAGGGGTAGGGTGCAGGGATGAGCAACCCTCCCTCCCTGAGATAAAGCTTTCTTCCTCTTTAGACCATTTTACAGTTGTTTGCTCAGTGACCTGTGCTTTGAATGGCAGCAAAGCTAGGTGACCTTGTTTTAATACAGACCTCACTGCTTTTGTTGTGCAAATCAAGTTGTTCTTATGCTAACCAGTTTGTATTTAAATGAGAAAAGAGAGGTCTGTATCAAAGCAAGGCTTGCACTCAAAGGCCAGGTAACTAAGCACATAACTGTAAAATGGCCTATTTCTATGATAACTGCAGAAATTCTCGCATGCTCATTGGCTAAATTTTATTGCCAATAAGTGGACATATGAATTTATTTAATTTATGCGATGGGGCAATGAGCAAGAGTGGACAAATTTGACAATGT
>JAHPZR010024767.1:15000-25000 GCA_019787425.1 Platygyra sinensis | reverse complement strand
CAAACTACCGAAATGTATTTTTTATTGTCTGACCCGTTTAGTTAGGAAAGTAGCAATTCATGAGAAACTGCAACGCCGTTGCAATTTACAAAGTACACGGTAGGAGCTGAATATTACATATGTCGAATACAACTGTTAAGTTTTAAAGGACTAACTTTAAGATGTAAAATGAGACTTCAAAATACTACGGAACTAATCCCTCAGAATAGTCCCGAGCTTCAGCCTCCGTTGGTGTTTGGTGGCAAACAGATTTACCACCTCATCCAAAACAGTTGACTTGATAATGTATGGCCATTAGTGCGAGGGACGACAGCCTTTCTGGCCCATGCATGCCCTGTTATATGTATGCAGCCGCCCCCAGTTAAAGAACTCTCACTTCTTTCACATTCATAGCTCGTTGCAGGGGTTTTGGCGCATATCTTGAGGAGCGCATATATATATTTGGAAAGAGAGCGTCATCGCATTCCTTAGGAGCTTTAGCTGACTGGCTTTTGTACATTATGCTAGCATCTTTTCGAGCATTTTAGTGAGGCAAAAGCATTGAGCATTATTTGAGCATTCTAGTGGCATTTTCCCGGAGAATTGATATCTTAACTTATTATTCAACAAATTGTAACACTATCCTATACCTGCCAACTTTTTCTGAGATATAGGCGTAAGATTTTTATCCTGGGAGTGCTGAGATTTATGAAGACGACACGATCATTTCCGAAGATTCCCGAAGAAGTCCGAAGTCTTCCGAAGACGTCCGAAGACTACCGAAGTTGAAGTTATCGAGAAAACGCTTAGCCACAAGGACCGACGTTAGTTGATAACATCAGCGCTATAGTTCGCTCCCAGTGCTTTTCACTTCAAAAATCGGAGATCGCGAGGTAAGGTATTGTCATTTATTCATTTTACACATGGTTTTCGTTCCTTACACGCGTCTGAGTTAACATATTTTTGGAAATTGTGTCAAGCAAGACGGCAACAACTCACATTTTTCAATCAGGCGTGAGAAATTGGCCCGCAGGCGTGAGACTCGTGAGTTTTCAACCCGCAGGCGTGAGACTCACGCCTAAGGCGTGAGAGTTGGCAGGTATACTATCCAAATATGGTCATGATGCTCTCGATATCTGTCATCCGTAGGTGACGGATATCCGGTGATATACGTAGCTTCGTACGTGGGAAGAAAAAGTGAAGTGAAAAAATGTTAACAGAAAGGTTTAAAAATGTTACGAGCTTGGAAATCAATTTTGTTATCAATTTGTTGAATAATAAAACAATTATCCTGCTCAATCTTGCGGAATATCGTCTGATTTTAGCCGACTCGGCCTACGGCCTCGTCGGCTAAGTATCAGACGATATTCCGCGCGATTTCGCAGGATAATTGTTAAATATACGTAGCTTCGTACGTGGGAAGAAAAAGTGAAGTGAAAAAATGTCGACAGAAAGGTTTAAAAATGTTACGAGCTTGGAAATCAATTTTGTTATCAATTTGTTGAATAATAAAACAATTATCCTGCTCAATCTCGCGGAATATCGTCTGATTTTAGCCGACTCGGCCTACGGCCTCGTCGACTAAGTATCAGACGATATTCCGCGCGATTTCGCAGGATAATTGTTAATTAACCTCTTCACTTAAGTATCATTGAAAGGGGACAAAGGATTAACAGAATAACAATGAATCAGCTTAGCTTATGGTGTATGGAAACTTTTACATATGTTGTCGTCAACTTGTTATACTAACTAATACGTTTTTGTTAAGCACTCTGAACTGTTAATTGCATGTGTTAAAACGTTGAAATTAAGAAAATTTAAAAACCCCAAGGTATGAGCATTAACCGAGCATTTTAGTGACTTTTCTGGCGAAAAACTGAGCATTATAGTGGAAAAATGGAGCATTAAGGTGGAGCATTTTAGTGAGGAAATAAGAGTAATAAATAAGAGTACAAAAGCCTACTGCTGTACTTTGGTTTAGATCGCTCCCTTGTCATTGGCTCGCTCGTCTAAAGTCCCGTGCAAAGCGTGGCTCGGGCTACAAGACTGCAGCTGGTTCTAGTTTCCCAGTGAATACATTACTGCTTTTTCCATTCTTTGATTTTGTTAAGTTTAAAACTTCACTTTTTTTTGTAAAACCGACTGCACTCCTTAACCTGGATAATGAGTATCACAATGCGGACCTTTGGGGCCTGTGGGGAGGTGCGAACGCCCCCGTGCACCCCCCCCCCTGGTTACGCGCCTACATTGTCGTGTGATAAACCCATTAGGCAGTAAATTAATGCAGAAGCATATCACCAAGAACTAGGTGATATGTTTGTGATTAATAATATAGACTTTACCCTGGAAGCAGTGGTTTTCCCTGCTCTTTTCAGTTTACATAGTCTCTGGACTTCTTTTTTTACTGAGGAATGCTTGTAGCTTTAAACGCGACATCTCTCGTCCTCAGAGCCTACATGTTTTTGATAAGTGACCAAACGTAACGCACAAAAAACCAGTTTCGGTTCATCTATATCTAAAAACCGAGAAGTGTATACGTCTGAAACTTCTTGCATGATGAGACCTCTGTTCATATTAAGAATATGTGAATTAGACAGCTCTGTAATCGTAAGGTTTGAGATTTTGCTACGGCTTTCCGGGTGCGAAAACTACTTTTCGCGAGCCCCTGGTTACGGTTTGATTGTGCGCCAGTGTTCAAGTTTGATAATGGTTTTTGGACATGCGTTAAGAGGGTAACCGCTGTAACTAATGCTGGCTCAGCTTCCGATTTCTCCCAGAGGTCTTCGATTTCCTGGTGCTAACCAAAATGATCTCTCGGGGAACGAGATTGACTAAACTGGAATTCAGTGACAGAAAGAAATTAAACAGGAACTAGGAAGAGGAAGCTGAATGTTATGTGGGGTAAAAACCCAGGCCAATTATTAACCCTTTAGTGCCCAAGGGGCCTCCCTTTGACGAGCAAAATCGTCTGGCGTTAGACAGAGTAAAATCTATAAGTCACTATTGGGCATTGAAGGGTTAAAGGAGATAGATTTTTAACCTTTTAGTGCCCAAGGGGTCTCCCTTTGACGAGTAAAATCGTCTGGCGTTAGACAGAGTAAAATCTATAAGTCACTATTGGGCATTAAAGGGTTAAAGGAGATAGATTTTTAACCTATTAGTGCCCAAGGGGTCTCCCTTTGACGAGTCAAATCGTCTGGCGTTAGACAGAGTAAAATCTATAAGTCACCATTGGGCATTAAAGGGTTAATGAGGAAAAAAAAACAACTGCCGAGAGAGTGCAAGGATTCAAGATGCACAAGGGTTTCTAACTTAACGAAAGCAAATTGTCCGCGACTCTGAAATAATTCGACATTAATTTACTGCGTCTTCACTAACATGCAGACTTTTAATTTGAAAGCTCAACCGACAAATGCGGTTTTCGCTACCGTCAATCAAATGCTCGGTGGCTCCTCCCGCCTTTCGACTACTGCCGAGCGAGCGGTAATCAAATCGTTGAGCACACTTCAGACAATAAAACAGTGCTCGCCAGTAGTCGGAAGGTGGGAGGAGCCACCAAACATTTGATTGACGGTGGCGAAAACGCATTTGTAGCTTTGAGTTTTAGAGTCTGCATGTCAATAAAAGGGGTAGTAATAAAAATCTTCCAAAACTATGATTGCACTTGAAAAGTAACTCATTAACACTCCACTAAACCAGCCAGTGTAAAAATGTCTTTTTTAAAATTGTTATTGATGCCTCTTTTTCGCAGATTGGCGTTAAATCCCTTCTCAATGTCGAAAACACGTTCCTGGGAAACCTCCAACTGGCACCGTCACGTTTTCACAATGTCCTACGGAATGTCGGGAAATTTCCTCTCATCATAACCACTAATATGGACGAGCTGTTAGAGCGTTTCCTCTGGAAGACTGGGAATGGTGGCGAGAAACTGCGTTTGGACCAGGTTGGTATGTGAGCGAGACGCACGCAAAACTACTGCATGTTTGCGTCTGCCAGTCCTTCACTGTTTAACTCTTGATGTTGGCATGCAGTTTATGTTATCAGGTGTTCACAGAATTCCTCTAAAACGACCAGTTGGGAGAAGTTGATATTCCTAGGCCTGAACCAGAATGTTTCTTTAATGTCGTGATCCCAAATCAAAGGGCTGCAAACTTGCTAAAACATACGTTCGTCTTAGTTGCCCATAAATTGTATTTGCCAACTAGTTATTATTCGCACGGTGTTATGGATTGATTTTTCTCTCTTTGTTTGATTGATTGATTGTCCGTCTGTCTGTTTGTTTGTGTTTGTGTTTGTGTTTGTCCGTCTGTCTGGCTGGCCGTCTCACTGTCTGTCTCCCTGTCTGTCTGTCTTTCTGTTTGTTTAGAGATTTATTATTACCTTTTGGCTGTTTATTATAAGATTTCGTGCCTCGCCCAGTCCTGGCCCGATCTACATAGAGATTTGATCATTAAGTGCCTTGGAGATGCAGGTTTCAATGCACGGACTTTGGTAAGCTATTTATATCACTAACAAGAATGAGTGCAAATAAAAAGAAAGATTGATTGATTGATTGATTGATTTCTCTTTTCATTGATTGATTGGTAGATAGAAGAGCAATTTCAACACCATCAGAAATAGATAGTTACCTATAGTGCCATGCGGTTTCATTGGCTCAGAATCAACAAAGCACTTCAAGGTTGCCTAACCAATCAGAGCTAAGTGCACATCATCATAGCCAAGCAGATGAAAAACCGTGATTTACAAGTGTGATCTAGCCCACGTTTCTTTTCCCACGGTTCTGGCGGAAATCTTGTTAAATTTTAAGATGCGGTGATTCGTTTAGAGAAAGCCCTTATTGTTTTGCAACAGTTGCTTGAGCCCTCCACTCTGCGCAAAAAGCCAAATTTTCGGGCCCAAATTCGCCCTAATACGGGTCGGCGCACGTCGCTTCACCGTATAATATTTACCGCGTACATCCTTGAATACTCAAGGTATACGTCATGTATGGCGCGTTCGTGCGTCTTGAATACTTAAATATTCTATGGCATTACGAATGTATATTCCAGGCTTAAAAACTCTAGGCTATATTTGCTTCAGCGCAATTCTATATGGTATCCTTTGAAAGTCACAGCCACGCTTGAAAGGAAGAGCATAAAATGAAATCATCTCATTAATTTGATCTATGAATCCTATAACGATTTCTGCCCAAAATGCATATATTTGCTTTAACTTAAGTGCAGCCATATTTACTGTGATGCTTACAGCCCATTCTGCTGGCTTAAGCATTTTCTTGTCTTTTTTTTCCAGTCTAGTAGCAAGAAGTTCTTCGAAGACTTTTGCAGCTCTCTTGAAAGCTCAGAGGTGGAATTCATGCGCCAAGTTTTCAATGACAGATCTGTGCTGTTTCTTGGCTGTGACCCGGAGCGCACAGAATACCAGAACTTCTTCCAAAAGTTTGCAGTCAACGCAAAGGTTATGCACCTGAAATTGGCCATATTCAATCCTTTGTTTTGCTAAGTATGTTACGAGTGGTTTTATAATGGTAAAGTGAAATTCATTATCATGCAAATTAAAGTCATTTTGACATGAATGGTCATACATCAGGCCTTGCGCATGCTTTGATAGAGAGGCTTAGGTCATCTCGGAAACGTGCTATTGCGTTATCTATCGAAAAATGCTTAAATTAAACTCAGTTTTTAATTGAATCGTTTGACAGATGAAGCATTACAAGTTTGAGACTTCTGGTGAGTCAGATCTAGAGAGAAATGGGAATCTTCTTACTTTGAAGGCAAACATACAGCCCTGGGAATTTGTACAGTTTTTAAGTACAGGAACTATTCAAGAGGAAATTCAACCTGGACAGGTAAGCTACTGGACACAGTGTAACTACTGACTGGCTGACGGATTGATTAACAGACGGACTGACACATTGACTGACTGACGGACGGAATGACTGATTGACGAATTAATTAACGGACGGACTGATACATTGACTGATGCATTGACTGACTGGCTAACTAACTGACTGACTGACGGATTGATTAACAGACAAACTGACACATTGACCGACTGACTGATTGATTGACTGACTGACTAACTGACTGAATGACAGAAAGATTCATTAACAGACGGACTGACACATTGACTGACTGATTGACTGACTACTGACGGACGGACTGATTAACAGACGGACTGACTGATACAGTGACTAACAGACTGACTGACCAATTGATTAACAAACCGACCGACACAGTGACTAACTGACAGACAGAGAGACTTACTGACTGACTGACTGGTTGATTGATTTTCGGACTGACAAATTAGATGAATGACTGACTGAATGACTGACTGACTGACTGACTGACTGACTGACTGCCGGACTGACTGAATGACTAACTGGCTTTCGGACGGACAGACTTTCTTTGGAGACGGACGTACTCTGTCAAATCTTAACCGGATCGTTGTTATTCTATTTCTTTTAACTCTCGAACGTTTCGTTTGTCATAATTTCATCTCTTTTATTAAACTTAAGAAAATAAAATAATTAATACAACTTTTCGTCCCCAAGGTTTATGAAAGATCTTACCTTCGAATCCAACGGGAAGAATATCTTCAACAACAACTTACACTGGAGAAAATGGCCTCAGAGATTATTTTTCACACAATCAATATAACGAATGCATTGTCACCTTACGAGTACTTTGAACAGATCTCACGTCCTGCCATACAAGACATGTTTGCAAAAGATCCTTTCGGTAAGTTTTCATTTTATTTTTTTATTTACTTTTTATTAGCCAGTCGCCCAGATGAACCTGTGTCCTTTACTTTGATGGTGTCGAAAAGGGGTAGGACAAATGAATAAGCAAGGACAGATTGTGAATGGACGGGCCGAAAGCAAACTCGTTTCCAGGGCTTTTCCCTTAGTCTCTCCGCCACTTTATCGTTATAATTTGTCATTTATCAGTCCGGGATCGTTATCATTTTTGATAACCTCACCAAAACAAACCATAAACCAATCGTTGCACAGGATTTCGTTCACGTGACGTTATTTGGTAGCAACAGTATTCAATATGCCGGTCGACGAGGCGCTGCGATGAAAGGGGCTACTCACAACATCACAATGCAGCGTCATTGAATTAAATTTAGGTTTGCTTCATAATAGGTTATGGGATTATGGAATAAAAACAGAAATGTATGGAAGAAAACTGTCTTCGTCCAAAGTTACTGCGAATTTAATTTCCACACCGTGTGATATTTGTTCCGCGAGTAAAATGACACAGCGAACGTAGACAACAAATATTCTGTTCACAAAAGCGTTGTTTATTGACACTAATATGATAATAGCTTCCATTTTCCCTCAGGCTTCATTTTCTTGGTACGGGCGAAGCTGCTTGTTCAACAGTCTGTAGTAAATAAAAACGAAAAAGTAACAGTAAATACATCTTGAAGAGCTGCAACTTAATTTCGTTTAGTTTGGGTGATAACAAACAGTATAACTTGTAACAGTTAATTCAACAGCCAGGCTCGGCGTAGTAACAAGTAGCTAACATGTTCACGGAATATTTGTTCCTCCAGAGATAACATTTAGAGAGCTTAAAACATATCTGGCAATACAAAGGAGCCGAGAGAGAAGAAAGCTGGCAAAAAACAGAGGTGTCAAACTCTACAAATTTCACGCTGATTGCAGCGGAAGCCAACCTGACATATGACCTATGTCCTTCCAAAACCACAGGATTTTTGCTTAGCGAAATATTCAAAGATCCCCAGATCGTACCATACAAAAGGGGCAGATCCTTAGAGATATACTAGTTCGAGCAGAACTTCCTAAAGCGGCTGTTACACGCGGATAGGAGTTGCGTAGGCCTGTATCCAACGATAAGCTTCATTATATTAATGACTGGTGTACCAGAAAACTGACCTAGTTTGGCCGGCATTTCTTGAAAATATCTCAGGACCACGAATGTGTGGACATTGAATCTTGGACTCAAAAATATAGGCAACTTACCTTTTAATGCATTTGCCGATTGACCGTCTCAGGCGACAAAAATACCTCACGTACGTCAGGCAAACATTAGGCGGGGATGAATAAAATCGCTGTCCTCTTCAATGTCGATATCATGTCGTTCGAATTCAAGCTTGAATTTTTCTTTAGGTCTTGCAGAAGTCCTTTTTGAATCGAAGACGCAGTCTTGCCACAAAATCGACATAAATTTGCTGTTTTGATTCTATGGGTACCAGCATCCGCCATCTCAATACCTAGGAACACATCAATTACAGATGTAGATATGGCCGCCGTTACGAAGAGCACATCGCAAATCAAAACAACCCCGTGCACTTTTTTCACAGATCGTGCACAACACTAAAAACAGATTAAATCCCAAGTATATAGCGTGAAGATTAACGACATATTTTTTGTGATTGTCGCAAAAATCTGCAAGCAACTTAAATCTAATGACAAAATGAAAAACATACCTGATCTGTATGCAAAATCGCAAGCGCTGTTTCACTTTACGAGTAGCATTTTACATCGTTTACGCTGGTCTTCAGCCGCCCTCTTCAAAACACGCGAGGCTCTTCCTTTCTTGGTACTTATCGAATAGAGTTATAGGTAAAACACCCGAGCATAATCGAACAAATAACGAGCAAAGCGAAGTGAATACGAAAATTCCCAATTTTTGAAATGGCCGCCATTATATGACGTCACATGGTTATCAAAAATGATAACGATCCCGGACTGTTTATGTATTTTTTTCCTCTTTCCTTGCTACTTAATTTGAATCAACTTATTGTTTGTATTAACTTCTCAGCCTAATCTGCTGAACTTCTTCCCCTCTTAGGCGTTTATTCTGAACAAAAGGTTCAGCGGACATTGGATGCAATGAAAGGAAGGCGTGACAACCTTATCCAGGTAAGTGTTACGTTGACCTTCGGATAATTGCTATGTAAGGGATAGAAGAAATGAATAAAAAAGATGTTTTCCTTAAGTTGCATTCGATAATGGTGGCATATCGTAGGTCGAAACGTCGTGTTTTAATATTGCTACTTTTTATCTTGAAATAATCCTTTATTGCAGCTTATAAGTGAATCACAGACCAGTGTCACCGCCTTGTTCTTTTACCACGGGGTGAAGAAGGAGATTGAACTCTGGAAGAAAGCGGAACAGTCACCTCCTCTATCAGAAGATGAAAAGCAAAAAATTCTTCAAAAATGCAAGATTTCAATCAGTAAATACGCCAAAGCCATTTTGCTTTGTAAATCGTTCATGCGAAGTAACAGCTCCTTGGAAATTCTCATTGTTGGTGATCAGGAAACTTACCAAGTACAGGAAGTTGAGAAGGAAACATTCGCCCTTATCCGTTTAAAAGGTATCTCAGTGTATGTCTCATGGAAAAAATGAATTGCATTGTTAAGTTTTGGGCCGAAAGAAAAGTTAAAAAAAATAAAACTTATGGTATAAGGATCAGTCACGAAAACACAGTGAAACGTCACCCAGCGTTATAGGCTGACACACTCACACGGCAGTTCAGTGCCCAGGCTCCCTCTGGATACCAGTCGGATGCAAACTGGGCTACCCTGGCTAAAGTTTAGCTGCTTACTTTTTTTTTCCGAAAACAGGTGGAACAGATGAAGCCATTTGCTATGCAGAAACTGCTTCTTCCCCAGAACAGAGAAAGTTCGCCAATCATTTGATTAACATCAATGGAGAGGAGGTGTTGAACAAGCGAAAAGTTTACGAAAGAAGTCGGGCTAACGCCTGGAACAACGAGGATTCTATTTTGAAACTCGCCACAGCGATTATGAAGGAGAGTGCAGAGCTGAAGAAAAAATTTGGCATCGATGCCATTGAAGTAGGTTTTATAATGTATCTTCTGCACATACTTTAACATGAACTTAAGTTGTTCATACCAGACGTACAGTTTCTCCTATTGTACGTACTTTTTCAGCCAAGCATTTTTTTTCTTAATCGGATGACTTTGTTGGCAGACTCACAGCTTTGCATCTTCCCAAACAATGCATTGAAAACGCATATGGTTTGCTT
>JAHPZR010024767.1:0-10000 GCA_019787425.1 Platygyra sinensis | reverse complement strand
CAAGTATTCCGGTAATAAAATATTAATTAAACACGTGTAAATGTTACAGGCTTTAAGATTAATTTTTTCTAACAGGTACAATGTTTTAACGTTTAGAATTTTGTTACGCATATCTACTTATTTTCATCGTATGATTTGTGTTTTATAAGCGCTTGAATCAAATTTAACTTTGACGCTCTCTCTTATCTGCCGCCAGGACATCTCTGTTGAAGAATTTGGCGAAGACCAGGCAACAAAGCTCAAAACAATTATTGACAACTGTCTTAAGCCAGAAAAATCCCGTCCCGAAATGCATTTTCTTCTCAGTATCCTGAAGGGTAAAGTAGCGTCGCATAAGAACAGAGTGGAGCTTTACTGTGTGGGAACTGGGACCGGCACAACAGGTACCGACGTTTCATAGCATTTCTTTTCTGCATTTTTCAATTATTATTTTATTTTTTGTTATCCTATTAACATTTTTTACACGGCCCATGAACGACATTAGCTGGTGTTTGCAGGCAACAGATAAATGCTGGAATATAAACAACTCATTTTGCGGTAACGTATACAATCACCTCTCTCAGTAGTCCGCAGGGTACCAGAGAACAGACACATCCCATAATCGGACACTACCTACAAACACTACATTTTTTATCCTCCTTGAAGCGCTGAGGCATCTTTCCTTAGTCGATTTGTTTTTTTTCTGGTCTCAATCAGAACTTTTGAGGTTATAATTGTGTGCACCTTTTGCCATCAGTGCCTTTACAAAGTCGTGTCAAAGCTGGTCTTTTATATTTATTTGTCCATACCTCAAGTTGCCCTCCTGAATTAGCCCCGGAAGCAATTGTGTTGCTTTTTGAAAGTGCACCGATGTTGGAGAGTACATCTATTGATATGAGGGTTAGAAATGCTGCTGTCGCCAATACCTAGGGTGGCTATTCGAATGAATTAAGATAATATCAACGCCTGTCTGTGCCCCGTTCCAGTAACCCATGATTGTGTCAACGAACCCACCAATTAAATCATCTATTTAATTCCAGCTGTCCTGCATGGCAAACCGAGTTCTTCTGCCATTATTCTTCATGGTGGGAAGCCCCTGTTGATGGCAGATGTCGGAGCCGGCGTTCTTAAGCCCTGCAGGGAGAAACTCGGTCAGTATTTGTTTGTTTGCTTGGATGTTTGAAGGGGGGAGGGGGTGGTGTAAGAACTGGTATGTATTTGTTTGTGCAGACGTTTTCATCTTATTTGATTCCGTTATCACGTTTTTTTTATATTCTTCCCTTTGCTTGGTTTCCAATCGTTTTAAATAATTTTTGCTACAATATTCTAGTACATTAGTATACAGTAGCCAATACAACGTGCACTCTGATTGGCTGCTTCAAGAGTATTATTCTCCCGCAATGCCATGGGCTGACTACGAACCTGCAAAACCAAAGCAACATGAAAATAAAAAACTCTATATTAATTAAACAACTTATTAAATAACCTGGAATCTTCGGTTTTCTACGGGAAAATCTCAAACCTCGGCTTGCCGTATTGATCTTGCTATCGCTTGGTAAATATGGCAAGGACTCAGTTTGAGATATTTTCGTTTACAAAGACCTCACTTAAGGTTAATAAGTAGTTGATGTTATGGAATCAATTTTGAGAAAAAATTGACCTCCGTACAGTGAAAACCTTTATATGTATAATACAAGTGGTTCTTCTTTGTTGATTTCATACGTCGGGGGCCTGGGTACAATCGGTGTATTATGGGATTAACAACACAAGACCCATATATTCAGAAAGAGCACACCGAGCTTTACAAAATCCTTAAGTTCGTGTAAATTGCGCCAATATTGAACAAAATACAGCCATTCAAAAACGTAAAAATTTAGTAACAAATGTATGGTTTGCCGGACGCTTGTCCGGAAATCCATACATTTCTTTGCAAATTTTTAAGTTTTTGAATGGCTGTATCTTGTTCACTATTGGCCCAATTAACACGAAACTTAAAGATTTTGTAAAGCTCGGTGTGCTCTTTCTGAATATATGGGTCTTGTGTTGTTAATCCCATAATACACCGATTGTACCCAGGCCCCCGACGTATGAAATCCGGCAATGGCCTTTCCTTGTATTTGTAGCCAACAATGAATTCCCGAGGAACGTTTTCATTACCCACAACCACCTGGACCACGCCGGAGAGCTTCCTATGCTGTTTGCATATGAGAGCAAACGGAGATACTTGGCTGGGGAGCCACGCCTAAGGGTCCTGTCTGGACCTGAGGTGGAACACAAGCTCAAGACGCACAGGCTTGACGAGATGTTAAGCATGTATAAACCAGTAAGTAAGATTGCTTTCAGTAGACCTCTGTTAGCCACTGCGTTAATGGGGAAAAGTGTAACACTAAGAAAGCGAGGTGAGACCTCCTAAAGAAACGAGAAGAAAAGCGACCATTAGTATTCGAGGTTATTACTCCATCTAAGCATGTTCAAAACCTTTTTTTGAAAAATATGAAAATTTTATTTTTTTCTCTTTAAGGTCACAGTTTTAATTTGGCACCAAAAATGGGTTGTCCGCCTCCGGCAACTCGCTCGTGGTTTGTCGAGTATCGCCAGGCAGGATAAAAGTTGTGTTATTGTGAACAAAATATGTTGTTCCTGGACAAATGAAACACAGAATTTCAGTAATGTGCCCCTAGTGAAATGTAACAAGAGGCCGAGGAAACTCTAGGAGTTTCTTTCGTTTTGTTGGCTAAGAAGGAAAAGACCATTATCTGGTTGATGCAGTAGGACAGCTCGGTTTCGACTGCTGTTCGTGTTGCGGGCGCAGTGGCCTTATGAAAGGATGTGTCTTGATTATGTTACTTCTCTAAAAGCTTTTTGGATTTCCCTCTCTCGAAATGTGCTAGTTTAATGGTCAGTCTGTATAGCACCTTTACACTACCCCCCAACTTCAGTACAGAACATCGGTTCTTTAGTTTTTACCATTCCCTTCATCTTTTTTCCACTGGGGCGACAATCAATTGTCGTAATGCCTTTGCTTGTAGGAACAAGTCGCAGATTGGGTTGTGTGCCAACCAGGTGCAGATCCAACTTATCTGGATGACGACAAACACTTTTTCATCAAGACTTATCGAACGCTACACAGTGAAGTGTGTTATGGTGGGTAGAGATGGTTATTACTGAAAATAGAGCGACTGCTAATTTTGTTTCCAGCTGGTCATTCTGGTCTGTTTGTTCAAAGCCCGATTAAGCTAACCCAGGGTTAGCGGGATTTTTGATTTCAGTTTTGTAACATTTTGGTTAGGTAATCTGTTTATATTGTTTGCCCTTCAGTTTTGAGCTGTAGTAATCTCAAACTACACCAAACGTTAGAGGTGAAAAACATTTTTAAACAAGAAAAAATTGTGCTTCAGTTTACGTTTAATCCTGGGTTAGCGTTAACCGGCTTTCGAACAACCCGGCCCAGATTGCTACTACGATTATCAGTTGAGTAAGGTGAGACGAAGGTTTGGTGACCAGGTCTTAACGTTTAACAGGTGTTGTTGTCCCGGGCCATTGGCTCCGTTTCAGTGGCAACTTGTCGGCTTTTGACGTCATTTTCAGCAAAGCGCGGGAAACTGCAGGTGGCGATATTGTTACCATTGGCGACGTGGACAGTTGCTCGTTGCAGCACAGTAATTTTAAGGCCAAAACTTCTTCACCAAAGTTGGTACAGCGGAACAAAAAAAAATTAGTGTTAATTGAACTTACCAAGCAGAGGTCGTTTTTGTATGACATCAGATTGTCCGTGGGTCGGCTGTGGGTCGGAAGAAAAGCATTAGCTTGAAGCTATATTAAATATGCCAGAAATCCATACCTCTCTTCTATGTTTTCGTATTTTTTGTCCAGTTTAGAAAAGTAAAACAAGAAATGAGCACATACAATGTCACAAGGCGACGTTTTCCCCACAAATTCTAAACGCACCCTCTTCGAGCTCAAGTGTGAAGCAAGAAATAGTTTTCTTCTTCCATATAGGAACTCCTTTATTGATCAAGGCTGCTCGTTAAAGAAGGTTGGATAGTAGACTCTTTTTTTTGTGTGTTTATTGACCTCAACTCCGTCTCGGTCCATAGACACGCAAGAAAGAGTTTGACCATTATCCAGTCATCTTAATTGACCTTACTCTTACTCGATAGCCCATAGATATTGAAAGTACTTAATTTTTTTTTTCCCTGCAGGGTTTGTGCTTTACTTGAAGGGCAAACCAATTCTGGGTTACTGTGTAGACTCCGGTTTTAAGGAAGACGTGTTCGAGTTTTTCTTCCAGGCCTCCACTGTGATTGTTGATGCGAGGAAGGAAGGAACCAAGGAACACGCATCAGTAAGACAGTAAAACCTTCACATGTTGTTCTCGTTTTGGGACAAAAGCGTTTGTTGTTGCTGATTCCTGTATCATTCCAGGCGCATCTCATTATATTGTACCAAAATGCAATCTGTCGTTGTTCTATTTAATTTTCTTTGTTACTTTTATAGTTTACAGAAGTTGCGGAGTACGTGAAGAAAACTCAGGTGGGTAGGCGATTTGTTTAATTATACTCGTTATTTCTTTGTTTCGGGAGGGGGGGGGGGGGGGGTGGTTTTTTTGGTGTTTTGTTTTGTTCTTGTTCTTGTTGTTGTTTTAGTTGTGAGTGTTTTCTTGTCGTGCCCCGTGTAGCGTCAGAGTAGGTAGTATAGTGATTGCACCAGCCCACGACCCAAAACGTTTCGTTTATTCTGAAAACATGCCGAGTACACTAAGTTGCCTGTTTACGCGTTTTACCAATGTTCTTTAAGTTCCGGGATGTACATGTGTTATACTTACAACTGCTATGCTACTACGGCACAGCACCCAAATATGTTGATGGGAATTGACATTAAACCAAACTCTAAAAAGAGTATAAAATTCGATACTGTTAACACTGTGATTTCTATTGTAGCGCAAAGACCTCAAAGTGTTCATCACTGGCTACGGTATCGACACTGAGTACCCGGATGAAGGAGTTCCTGGTGTAGAGCAACTACGAGCAGATCAGTACATCACACTCTGGGACGAAGAACACGATCAATAATTGCTGGATCAATGGCGCTTAAATCTTCTCCAATCAAACTGAATAATAACAATTTAACGTTGCTAACTGTTGAAATGAAATATTGTAGATGTCATTTTGATAGATGTACTGAAACGAAAAACCTTTAGAGCGCACACCAGTGGCAGATGACATGTCAGATCTGCTTACTAGTTGGACCCGCTGAAAATATCCGGGCGTTTTGAATGTTTATCTGGCCTCGGGCCCTTCTCTCCAGATGCTTCATTGAAAATAGGTTTACCAAGCAAACACTGAATTGTTTTTTTTTTCAGGATTCTAGGAATAATTCTTTAGTTATAGATACCAGTCAATTTAATTTGATAACTCAGTGTAGGAATCCCGAGAGTAATAATGCCAATGAAATTTAGGAATCCTAGCAGTTGATAGTTTATGAAATATGATAATTCATGAAATAAAATGAACGACCTAATCAATTCAGATAAGTCATTTCGTTCGATTCTTAGATACACGTAATTACTGTTCTGTTGGGGCATAATGTCGTGCGTTTGAAATTTGCTTTTTACTATTTTCTTTCATGTATTGATTATTTGTAGTTTAGAAGACGGTTAGTTCTTCTGATAACAATGGGTGAAGGTAAACAAGTAGCAGCACAAGTTAAGTGGGCCATGCCGGGGCCGACGCCCCATGTCTTGTTTCCTTTGTACATCGTGTTACTGTAGCAGTATTTCGACACTTCCTCGGATGCTAGTCCATTGGAGTCAAAGCCAACCAACTCTCGGCTTAACTCAGCTCTACCCAGTAAAAGAGAAAAAAAAAAGCTGAAGGAAATTCCTTGGTTATCTTTCCAACAATTTAAGCCACAGGGGGGCCATACAAGCAGTGTGTCTGTTTGTGTTCGAAATCTAAAGAAATGTATGGAAATTAAATGTTGAAGAGTCTTAATATCGTAAACTTACATCGAGTAATGACCATGTTAAAGCTCAAAATAAACGTTCACATATCTCAGTTGTTGTGTATCGTCGTTTCTGTGGCTTAAAATGGCCAATTTTGAACCATTTAATATTTGGTGGGTTTTGCGTTGACTGTTACTACACTACACGAAGTAACAGTCACACACGTGCTGTTATTGCTGAGGCTAAAGCAGGGGCAGTTCGTTATTTTATCGCATTGCAAATTAACATCAGCCGCGCGTTTGACTTTTTTTCCAAAGTCACATAACCAGGGATTTGTGTAGGTTATCGTATGAAAGCTCGAGCAATTAATTTAATAATTTACTTTAATCGTGATATGTGAAAATTCTTTTTAGTTGCCCAAAGACCCGTGCAATTTTGAGAGAATTTACAAATAGTACTTGTAGTATAAATCCTTAATCAATTCAGTGCACTCACAATTACACGACAACCTATTCGAATCCCTGATTTTATGTGTCACTTTATGTGTCCTTTCTAGTTCTGACATTAAAAATCATTTAGCCCTAGTTATGTAGGTAAATTTCAACGTTAAATATATCAAGACAAAAGAAAACATTTTAAAAGTGTTCACAGTAACCATGGCCTTGACATATCAGCAACTATCTTCACCTCACCTGTCCACCACAACGTAATCCAGTCCAATATTCTGACAAGTTGTAACCCGTCATCCGGTCTTTCTCAGAAATAATTATGCAACGAGCTGCTGTAAACATTTCGAGACGCAATAATGAAAACAAATTTCACATCCAATAGTGTAGAATAAAGGGCTGACTTTATTTCGTCGATGGCGTCACCCTCTGATGCAATACAGGTAAGGGAAACGTGATCGACTGTTTTACTATTTTGAAATGTATCACGAATGAACCAAAGGAAAGCGATGCTTTTTCCAGTAAGCTTGTGATCAACAGAGAACCTCAAAGATCGAACATGTCGTATTTGCGCGATGACAAGGGAGGACTGAAACCACTAAATTCTGCCGTGTGCACTCGTAATTTAGAACGGATTCGCTTTGAGGGTTCATGTAAAGCGAAGCGTGTAGCTCAGTGTAGCAGACGATTTGCCCTGATATTTCATGAATCGGCCAGGCCGTTTATAAGCGGGTCAACTGATGTGAAAAGTGTTCTCTAATTTCTCAGAAAGCTTGTTCATTTTTTAGAAATCAGGGAAGAGATGACTAACCCAGCTGTCGGTGCCGTATTATTTACCTGTATTTATTATTCCTTTCCATTAAATGAGTAACAATTTTTGCAATTTAGCAAAAGGCGACAGAGACCGGAAGTACATTGAAAGTGAAAGTGTGCGTATCGAGTGCTGTCGTGTTCCGGTTTGTTGATTTCGAAACCGTCACACTGAATGGTACAAAATTCATTCCAAGGAGGATTTTAAATCTATAGTTATGTCTGTACAAAAGACTGCAGTGATCCCTAAGCACAATATATTCGATCGGACACAGTGTTTCAAGGAGTCAGATTATTTAATTATTTGTCACCTGACTATCATTTAGAAAAACCCAGCGTGGCCCACGTTTTGCTTTCCTCTCGGAAAAATCGACCCCTGATACTTGCGGCCCGGAGTAACTCATATGTGCTCTCATAGTTAGCCTAAATATCACAAAGCACCCAACCCAGCTGATGCGTAATTTTCTTGTGATGTTAGCAATATGAATGAACTCGATACAGACGAAGGAATTGTACTTAGTTGGGTAGTCCTGTGCAATGGTAGTGGTTTGGGCCCGGGTGGTACTATCAGAAAAGTTGAGTTGGTTGTGCGTCCCACTTCCCAAAACCCTTACCCTATTTATGACCAAAATGTGCGATTTTTGCTACCCTATTTATGGCCTTTCCAAAAATTCGATATCCTATTTATGATCGATACGCGGAAAGAGCTTTTGGTGACGATCTTTTTGATAATGATGAAAAAGTAGCTTCCTCCAAGAAACATGTAGTTAGACACTGGAGTGCTAAAACCATACCCCATTTAAGACTGAAAAGACCAAACTTGATGTTCTATTTGTGACGAAAACGGCTGAAGGACCCTACCCTTTGGGGCCGCACATACCTTTATAATCCACATATACTAGTCATGCAAGGCTTTCGAGTGGTATACCGTGGAATATCCCACTATATCCCACTAATAATTTGTATTTTTTTGTGCACACACGAGCCTTAAGGCGAGTGTGTGTAGCAAGAAAATACAAGTGACGAGTGGGATATTCCACGGTTATACCACGAGAAAGGGTTGCGTAACTATTTCATACCATTCCATAAAAAAATAGAGTGGCCAGATGGGAAGGTTGGGTGTGATACAGTTGAATTGCACTGATCGACGGGAAAGTTCGGTGGAATGCTGACGATTATTATTCATTCAAAATATTTTCCCGTTTCTGATTGGTTAAAACCACACGCATAATTCACCATAACCAGCTGCTGTTCGCCAAATTTGGAAAGAATCTTCGTCATATTGAATCAATAACGTGAAAAGTGCAGCCCGCTGCAGATTATTGAACCGTTGACCGAGAAAACCCGGGGACGAGATTGTGTCTTTTTTGGTGAGCAGAAAAACAAAGAGCGAAATGGCGAAACTCCTTTAAGAACGGGGAAATATTAATTTTGCATGAACAATAAAGCAATTATTGAATTCGGCTTTCGTAGGATATGAAGAATTCTGATCTGTAGATCTCGGAGAGTGTTATCCACCTCGGCCTTCGGCCTCTGTGGATAACACCCTCCTTGGTCTGCAGAATTCTTCATATCTTACTCAGCCTCATTTAATAATTTCTTAATATACAACGGCTTTCCTGCATTCTGATTGGCTGTATAGCGTCATTTCTCGTGATCCTTACAGGAGCAAGTAACCTGTACATTAAAAGTTATATTGAGGTACTTCTGAACTTTTTTGTGGTATTTTGTTCAGGATTGTCTCCTCAAGGCACAGCGTGCACTGGCAGTTCTTTATGAAGACAGATACCCTTGCAGCAACTGGGTTCAACAAGGACTGAAAAAAATACTGTATCAAAGATGTAATGGATCACGGCACGAATTCAATGACAATTTTCTCTGGCCAACTGTTGCATTACTGGAAAGACTGAAAGAGCAGGTAAAATACTTCTGCGAATGAAAGTATAATTTTGTTTGGAGGTAACCTGCGATCAGGCGTCCTTATTTTTCGTGGCATGAAGGAACGCCAGATACAATTACTTGACAATTCTTCTGCCGCCCCCTAATTAAAATGAATCAAAATATCTGTCAGCGAAATTGTCGGCGATGCCAAGATAAGAATGAACCAATCACAACTACCGGAAGTCGTGTCGTTGGCGGTAATTACAACGGACTTACCACAGCAACAGTGGTTTTTTATGTGGCGTTGGCTGTACGGCCCATATGAAACAACACTTTTGGAATTAACTGACATATGGCGCTCTTGCCAAATCCCGTCGGTAGCACGGCCAAAACATCTCACCCATGGCATACGATTCTACGAATGCATTCTATTTGTTCATCTTTGAGAGTTTTGTGAACAAAACTCTCAAGAGAAGCATTTAAAGCTGACAAAAACTCGCTCTCTTCGCTCGCCTCGTCAGACACTATGGAATCCATCAGCTCGCGGGACTTCTTTGACCGGTCGTCAGTACCTTTTGTTTCTTGACCAATCAGAGAAAAGTCCACATTCTGGACTAGCAACAGACGAAATAGTCGAGTAATTGTATCAGGCGTTCTTTTCCGCCACGGAAGAAAAAATAAGGGACGCCTGATGCAGGTTAGTTTGGAGGTTATGCTGGCAGCCCTGGAGAACATGCATGCACTGCATAGGGCGATATTATTTTCGTTGGATCTTTCACTTAATTATATAAAAGTCAGTGGTATACCGAGTGGTAACAAATTGATAAAAACCGTTCGATATCCTTACATGTGAAGACATGATATCCTCACAATTAAGGTATCGATGATTTCATTGATCAGTGTTGATATCAAATTGTACTTAAATTTGTTAGTGTATAAT
>JAHPZR010024765.1:0-10784 GCA_019787425.1 Platygyra sinensis | reverse complement strand
TTCAGTTCTTCGTAGGCTTCTTAGAAGAAGATAGGATAGGTACAAGTTTAGTTTCGTTAGTTTATAACTGAAAGGCAACGCCTATTAAAATGTCATGTCGTGGTTTGTGTCTTGTTCCTTGGCAAGTGGAATGTAAAGATCGCTTATTAAGTATTAACACAAGCCTATCACCTTTCTAGGTGATTAGCTTCTGGTATTAAGTTTTAAGGCCCGGATACTCGATACACGGTGCAACACTCGACGTGGCTACACGGTCGCAACATTTCGTGCAACATTACGCGCAATACTTGATCAGCGGTTACCAAGCTCTCATGCGATGATGTTTACATCACGCAATTCAAAATGGCGTCGCTTAGCAAAAAAAAAAGCTTTAGGAGTAACTTTAACGAAACGACCTATTGCTGCCTTTCCGCGCGCTACGGCTACTCCCTGTCGCCACGCGAGTAATATAAAAGCTGATAAAAGAAGTGAATGAAAATATCCAGAACAAAACAGGTAAGGCTTAGGAAAAAAGATTACTTATCTCTGTAATAGTCAATTAATGAACTTTCCTCCTCTGCAGACCAAACCATCTTTTTACGTGAAACGTACCACGGGCGAAAATTAGGTCAGCGGTTAAATTTGAATGTGAGATTTGATTGGCTGAACACTGAAATTTGCGTCACACAATTGCACGAAATGTTGCAGATGGTGGATACACGAAGAAATTTGTTGCGCGCAATGTTGCAGAAGTAGGAAGAGATTCTACTGCTGCAATATTGCGCGCAACAAATTTTGGAGTGGATACACGATGCAACTCAGCCATTGTGCGCAATATTGCGCGCAATATTGCACCGTGTATCCGGACCTTTACAATTAATTGCTATGTTTTGGTGTTAATTTCTGTTATTTAGATCTTTATTTCATTTACTTTTTTATTGTATACATTTTTAAGAATAATTTGCTTTTCTGCCGCCGGTGATTGTTGCATTTTCAAATTTTTGCGACGGAATTGTGGACAGAAATCATTTCAGTGATGCACTTTCAGAATGGAAACACCGAACTCGCGGTTATCACAAGAAATTAATGGTTAGAGGGAACTTCATGGACATTAGAGAACTTTTGATCCACGTTTACTGAAACCGTCCAACTACGGTTTGAGGTTAGACGTTTGCCGTTCAGTCGTAATTCGACTAGATTGGAGTAAATTGGAGCGAACACACTGAGAAATCATCCCGGGGGGGTACTCCCTTATAAGGGCTTAATGGGGACGTGCGGCCAGCCAGGGTATGTTTTTCGGGATTTTTGTCTTAAACAGGGTATCGAATTTGTCATTTTTTGTCTTAATTAGGGTATCGATTTATCAATTTTTGTCTTAAATGATATCTTTACTTGGACGATAAACAGAAATTTTTTTACAACCTCTTGCAAATTATTATTGCCTTCCATTGACTTTGACATTGATACCGGGCACATTAAATTTCCATTGATTACACAACAAGAAAGCCACACTATTTGTAACCGCAACTTTTAATCTATGTCCTAACAGGGTATCAAAAATCGGAATTCTGTCTTAAACAGGGTGGGAAAATCAGCGATATTTGTCTTAAACAGGGTCAGGGTATGAGGGGCTGGGCCGCACCTCCCCACCCAGGGATAAATCGAGTAACCCCCCCGGGGAAATCATCCTGCATGTCAATGTATTGGAAATTGTGACATTGTACGTACTATAAACCGTTGCTATATTTGTGGACGAGCTATTCAATGTAAAACTCGGCATTATAAAAAACTTTTTCCCAAAGATTTAAGTTGCTTTAATTTATTACAATCTTGGTACAAATTACATTACTACATTGTACAATTACATTATCTCTTCGAAGATCTAAACTAAATCAAATATTAATTAACTATTTAGCGTATAGGGTCTGAATCCCGTAATTCGCGTTTGACGCTCCTCTTAAAAGTACATAGAGACGGGCTATCATTAGTGTCTGCAGTCAAAGAGTTCCAGGCACTTAAAGCGCGATAGTAAAATGACCGTTGTGCAATAGCTGTTCTGTATAGAGGGAGATTTAGATTGTTCCTTTTCCTCGTGTTGTAGTTGTGTACGTCTGATCGCGCTCTAAGTTTACTAATTTCAAATACAACGGAGCGAGACTATTAACAATTTTGTATACTTGGGTAGTATCACGGACAAATAGTTGGTCTTTGATGGAGGGCCACCCTAATTCCCGAAGAACCGGTGACCCCGATTAATACGGACACCAAGGGGACATGCCATAGTGTCCGTATTCAGTTATCCGGGTGTTCGTATTAAGCTCTCAGAGAAAGCGTCAGGAACACACGTTTTATCGATATAAAGACCAAAGCAGACAGTTTTACGAGAAGCCGTCGTTTATTGATTTCTTAACTGTAAGAGTAACAAGTTCATTCTAAAGAAACCTCACGATCATTTATCGTAATCTCAGAATAAAATCTTTTAAGTTTTGTACAGAGTACTGTTATTGAAACAGGCATGACAGTGGATTCATTTCAGAAAGTCTGTGACTTTACTTTGTACTGACGCTTTTAGTAACACGTGGATTTACTTGAACAATTGCTAGACTTTAACATTAACCCAGCAATACAAGCGGAGGATGATAATGGTAAAGCTCGCAGCCAGCAAACAACGTCAAAGAGGAATAAGGTAAAGAGCAATGACTGCAACAAAAAGCCAAGGAAGTGAAACATGTGTAACAGAAGGCAGAAAACTTTATTAATTTTTAATGACTATACGTAGTACAAGAGTCAAACACCGGAAGAAAGACAGACTGTTCAAAATCAATAATAAATCACGCTACTTCGTTACTGTTTTTTAGCACAGTTCTGTGTTAAAATTTTATTCGCCCGTAAAAATCTGTCATTATTTGAACAGAGTACAATGTCACACAATTATCACATATTTGTGACAATGAAAATAGAATTGTGACTCGGGAAACAGAAAAGTGTCCGTTGTCCGTATTACCCGGTGTCCGTTAGTCCAGTCCCTGAACTTTCGTTTCTTCCCGCCGCCTATAGGGGCTGAACCCGGGCGGGCGAAAGAAGAGTCCAGGATAACTTGCATGCGCATGCTCAGAACGAACCAATAAAAAATGATAAAAAATTACCAGGTCCCAACCACGCTGCTTGCGTCAATGTGTCGCGCAATGCCTTTTTCAGCTCGCGCTCTGAAAAAAAACATTTTCTGTGATGTTGATATTGTGGTAAAAAACAACCGCAAAATGGAAATATGGTTTATCGTGGTCTGTACTCTTATCGACAACGAGTACGCGTCATTACTCTTTTCCCAAACATTTTTTTCGTATTGTTTCTGCATGTTGAGCGAGTTTGCAAAAGTTTTTTGAAAGGAAAGTCTGACGCGTGCAAGTAGCTCATTTGCATAATGCAGCGCGTGCACTTTCAAGTCCGAGTCGTTTTCAATTGTCAACAAATCTTGGCAAAGATTTCTTTCGTTATCTTTGATTTTATTGTGGTAAAAACAAATCGACTGTGGTTTACCGTGGCACTGGTGAAATTCCACTGATGTGGGATTAATTGACATGTTTTTAACCAATCTGAATGCAGATATTGTTATTCAGAAAATCGCGCCACAAGCGCAATCTGGAAAGTCCTTCCAAATGTGGTTTTTCCCCCGATTTGGGGTGAAAAATGGCGGCGTTCTGAGCATGCGCATGCAAGTTATCCTGGACTCTTCTTTCGCCCGCCCGGGTTCAGCCCCTATAGGCGGCGGGAAGAATTAAAGGAGAGTTCAGGAACTGGACTAGGTGTCCGTATAAAACGGGTTAATTTAAAGAAAATTTATGAGCTTTTTGTCGGGACAAACGAAAATGTCCGTATAAAGCGTTTGGCCGTAGAGCGGGGTTCCACTGTACTTTATTTAACTTATTTACCTCAATGCGAGAGTTATTTCGCATTTCTCAGACCTACACAAGACAATCGCCGAAATACCCACTTAACTCAATCATGTTACTTTGATATGCAGAAATCTTTTTAATTTTGACTTATTGAGTGTACGCAGATTGTTCAGTTTATCTAATTTTCTGTATCTTCCATATCGATTGGCTGGTTCTTTTGTGGTTCAGAAACGTCTCTTTCATTTGAACTTGCATAGTCCGGCAGCAGTTATACTTTTTTTTGGGGGGGGGCGGGGGAAGGAGCACAGAGTCCCTCCCGTAGGAACGTCGTGGGAAGCTAAAAGACATGCAAAATTTATTTTTTTAATTCCAAAGAAGGACTTTTCCTAAAATCACAGTACATTCTAAAATTGGCACAAAGAGAACAACTAGTTGGACACAAACTTTCTTTGATTCTCTCTAGTCCAAAAGAAAAAAATAATAAAAAGCTGTGGTTACCACTGCAAGAGCTCTAATCTAATTCAGTTTTAGCTTACTAACAACTAATCGAATTAGAAACTCTACCTTTGGTTTACGTGTGATCAAATTATTAACTCAAACAGGAGCCCATCAGCCGCTCCTGACTCAAATCAAGCGTATACAATTCAGTAAAACTTGGCAAATAATGGAGAAACTGCCAGTATAAGTAAAGACTTGTTAAAACATGAATTAATATTCGAATGTCGCAACTCTGTAAATCTGTTCAGTGCGCCTATCGGTCTAAACTTGCTCAGGCTAAACATGCACCAATCAATCAATTCTAACCCTAACGCTAACCCTAACCCTCCAACATGTAATGTAATGTTGCGATTCTGAGAGGACAAACATACATGTCCTCCCTACTTGCTTTTTGCATTGGGCTCGGACATCAGCATACTAAGGGCGCCGATGGCAGCCGCTATCAGTCCATTTATGAGCCCACTAAACCCTCCCAACCCATGATGAGTGATGATGCAAGTGACGAAGATACTAAGACAACAACACCGGGAATTATACGTCCCCTACTCTTTTCGAAGTGTCCAAAATACGTAGAACTTGGTCATTTCACGTTGAACTCTAGAAAGGGCCAACGGACAAATCAAAAGTACCGGAACCTGGTAGGTTCTGATCAGCAAATTTAAAGGCTTGAAGAAACTGAACACAGAAAGGCTGACCGTACGGTTGGGGTTAACTGTTTTGTGCTTTCCAATATTTCGTCAGGCACGGCCTGACTTCTTCAGGGACTGTTTACAACTGTTTTCATTTCACGTTGCCGTTTTGCAAATGTTGGTTTGCTTAAACTTCCTACACTTTCGAGTCTTCCAGAAGTTGAAGAAGTGCCCTGCAGTATAAATCAGACCATCAGACTAACGTCCCTACTACCTTCAGCGCTGCTTACCCTCCCCACCCACAAAAGTTCGTTTGAGCATGCTTTTAGTTAGGGAAGGACACTTGATCAAAAATAAGACACAAACAGCAGTGATAAACATATTGAACTTGTTCATTTTGACTTGACGTTTCGTATGTACTCTACATACATTTTCAAAAGTAACCGTTGAAATTTAAAGCAGCTATTTATATATAACAAAGCGGGTGAGGGGACTGGAACCTAGATTAAGCAAATACTTAACAGTAAAATATAAAAATATATATATATAAAATAACAGATTAATAAAGCATCAGCTTTTCACTTCCGACGTTGACGTTGAAAGCTGGTTGAAGTTCTTGAATAAATAACGTCTCTTTTATCTTACAATGATAGTCTGTTTTGCCCTTCGCTAAAATATCAAAATGATCCCACTTGATGTTATGTCCAGTGGCCTTGACGTGGTCAGCAATGGCTGAAGCATTGTCATTTTTAGCGAGGGCCTTAAAATGTTTGGTTTTTCTATCGTGAAGCCGTCGTTTAGTTTTGCCGATGTAGAAACCATTACAATCCCAGCAATTTGCTCTGTAAATAACTCTGGATTGTTGTGAACGATTAATACGGTCCTTGTAAGGAAAGAAAGATTTTATACATCGAGTGCTCTGAAAAACAATCTTAAGGTTAACACAAGAGTAGAATTTGTACACACAAGATTTCAGGCGTTTAGCGACTTGGTTGCTTTGCAAGCCTAAGTAGGGAAGTAGGACAATGACATCTTTCTTGGGAACAGTATCGGGGGTTGAAGCGGAATAATGAATATTGAATACTGGCTTAAAATTGTAAAAGAATATTGAATATGGGCTCAAAATTGCAAAGGAATATGAATATTCGGTTTTTAATCGCGGAATATTGAATACTTTCGAATATTAATTCATGTTTTAACAAGTCTTTACTTATACTGGCAGTTTCTCCATTATTTGCCAAGTTTTACTGAATTGTATACGCTTGATTTGAGTCAGGAGCGGCTGATGGGCTCCTGTTTGAGTTAATAATTTGATCACACGTAAACCAAAGGTAGAGTTTCTAATTCGATTAGTTGTTAGTAAGCTAAAACTGAATTAGATTAGAGCTCTTGCAGTGGTAACCACAGCTTTTTATTATTTTTTTCTTTTGGACTAGAGAGAATCAAAGAAAGTTTGTGTCCAACTAGTTGTTCTCTTTGTGCCAATTTTAGAATGTACTGTGATTTTAGGAAAAGTCCTTCTTTGGAATTAAAAAAATAAATTTTGCATGTCTTTTAGCTTCCCACGACGTTCCTACGGGAGGGACTCTGTGCTCCTTCCCCCGCCCCCCCCCAAAAAAAAGTATAACTGCTGCCGGACTATGCAAGTTCAAATGAAAGAGACGTTTCTGAACCACAAAAGAACCAGCCAATCGATATGGAAGATACAGAAAATTAGATAAACTGAACAATCTGCGTACACTCAATAAGTCAAAATTAAAAAGATTTCTGCATATCAAAGTAACATGATTGAGTTAAGTGGGTATTTCGGCGATTGTCTTGTGTAGGTCTGAGAAATGCGAAATAACTCTCGCATTGAGGTAAATAAGTTAAATAAAGTACAGTGGAACCCCGCTCTACGGCCAAACGCTTTATACGGACATTTTCGTTTGTCCCGACAAAAAGCTCATAAATTTTCTTTAAATTAACCCGTTTTATACGGACACCTAGTCCAGTTCCTGAACTCTCCTTTAATTCTTCCCGCCGCCTATAGGGGCTGAACCCGGGCGGGCGAAAGAAGAGTCCAGGATAACTTGCATGCGCATGCTCAGAACGCCGCCATTTTTCACCCCAAATCGGGGGAAAAACCACATTTGGAAGGACTTTCCAGATTGCGCTTGTGGCGCGATTTTCTGAATAACAATATCTGCATTCAGATTGGTTAAAAACATGTCAATTAATCCCACATCAGTGGAATTTCACCAGTGCCACGGTAAACCACAGTCGATTTGTTTTTACCACAATAAAATCAAAGATAACGAAAGAAATCTTTGCCAAGATTTGTTGACAATTGAAAACGACTCGGACTTGAAAGTGCACGCGCTGCATTATGCAAATGAGCTACTTGCACGCGTCAGACTTTCCTTTCAAAAAACTTTTGCAAACTCGCTCAACATGCAGAAACAATACGAAAAAAATGTTTGGGAAAAGAGTAATGACGCGTACTCGTTGTCGATAAGAGTACAGACCACGATAAACCATATTTCCATTTTGCGGTTGTTTTTTACCACAATATCAACATCACAGAAAATGTTTTTTTTCAGAGCGCGAGCTGAAAAAGGCATTGCGCGACACATTGACGCAAGCAGCGTGGTTGGGACCTGGTAATTTTTTATCATTTTTTATTGGTTCGTTCTGAGCATGCGCATGCAAGTTATCCTGGACTCTTCTTTCGCCCGCCCGGGTTCAGCCCCTATAGGCGGCGGGAAGAAACGAAAGTTCAGGGACTGGACTAACGGACACCGGGTAATACGGACAACGGACACTTTTCTGTTTCCCGAGTCACAATTCTATTTTCATTGTCACAAATATGTGATAATTGTGTGACATTGTACTCTGTTCAAATAATGACAGATTTTTACGGGCGAATAAAATTTTAACACAGAACTGTGCTAAAAAACAGTAACGAAGTAGCGTGATTTATTATTGATTTTGAACAGTCTGTCTTTCTTCCGGTGTTTGACTCTTGTACTACGTATAGTCATTAAAAATTAATAAAGTTTTCTGCCTTCTGTTACACATGTTTCACTTCCTTGGCTTTTTGTTGCAGTCATTGCTCTTTACCTTATTCCTCTTTGACGTTGTTTGCTGGCTGCGAGCTTTACCATTATCATCCTCCGCTTGTATTGCTGGGTTAATGTTAAAGTCTAGCAATTGTTCAAGTAAATCCACGTGTTACTAAAAGCGTCAGTACAAAGTAAAGTCACAGACTTTCTGAAATGAATCCACTGTCATGCCTGTTTCAATAACAGTACTCTGTACAAAACTTAAAAGATTTTATTCTGAGATTACGATAAATGATCGTGAGGTTTCTTTAGAATGAACTTGTTACTCTTACAGTTAAGAAATCAATAAACGACGGCTTCTCGTAAAACTGTCTGCTTTGGTCTTTATATCGATAAAACGTGTGTTCCTGACGCTTTCTCTGAGAGCTTAATACGAACACCCGGATAACTGAATACGGACACTATGGCATGTCCCCTTGGTGTCCGTATTAATCGGGGTCACCGGTTCTTCGGGAATTAGGGTGGCCCTCCATCAAAGACCAACTATTTGTCCGTGATACTACCCAAGTATACAAAATTGTTAATAGTCTCGCTCCGTTGTATTTGAAATTAGTAAACTTAGAGCGCGATCAGACGTACACAACTACAACACGAGGAAAAGGAACAATCTAAATCTCCCTCTATACAGAACAGCTATTGCACAACGGTCATTTTACTATCGCGCTTTAAGTGCCTGGAACTCTTTGACTGCAGACACTAATGATAGCCCGTCTCTATGTACTTTTAAGAGGAGCGTCAAACGCGAATTACGGGATTCAGACCCTATACGCTAAATAGTTAATTAATATTTGATTTAGTTTAGATCTTCGAAGAGATAATGTAATTGTACAATGTAGTAATGTAATTTGTACCAAGATTGTAATAAATTAAAGCAACTTAAATCTTTGGGAAAAAGTTTTTTATAATGCCGAGTTTTACATTGAATAGCTCGTCCACAAATATAGCAACGGTTTATAGTACGTACAATGTCACAATTTCCAATACATTGACATGCAGGATGATTTCCCCGGGGGGGTTACTCGATTTATCCCTGGGTGGGGAGGTGCGGCCCAGCCCCTCATACCCTGACCCTGTTTAAGACAAATATCGCTGATTTTCCCACCCTGTTTAAGACAGAATTCCGATTTTTGATACCCTGTTAGGACATAGATTAAAAGTTGCGGTTACAAATAGTGTGGCTTTCTTGTTGTGTAATCAATGGAAATTTAATGTGCCCGGTATCAATGTCAAAGTCAATGGAAGGCAATAATAATTTGCAAGAGGTTGTAAAAAAATTTCTGTTTATCGTCCAAGTAAAGATATCATTTAAGACAAAAATTGATAAATCGATACCCTAATTAAGACAAAAAATGACAAATTCGATACCCTGTTTAAGACAAAAATCCCGAAAAACATACCCTGGCTGGCCGCACGTCCCCATTAAGCCCTTATAAGGGAGTACCCCCCGGGATGATTTCTCAGTGTGTTCGCTCCAATTTACTCCAATCTAGTCGAATTACGACTGAACGGCAAACGTCTAACCTCAAACCGTAGTTGGACGGTTTCAGTAAACGTGGATCAAAAGTTCTCTAATGTCCATGAAGTTCCCTCTAACCATTAATTTCTTGTGATAACCGCGAGTTCGGTGTTTCCATTCTGAAAGTGCATCACTGAAATGATTTCTGTCCACAATTCCGTCGCAAAAATTTGAAAATGCAACAATCACCGGCGGCAGAAAAGCAAATTATTCTTAAAAATGTATACAATAAAAAAGTAAATGAAATAAAGATCTAAATAACAGAAATTAACACCAAAACATAGCAATTAATTGTAAAGGTCCGGATACACGGTGCAATATTGCGCGCAATATTGCGCACAATGGCTGAGTTGCATCGTGTATCCACTCCAAAATTTGTTGCGCGCAATATTGCAGCAGTAGAATCTCTTCCTACTTCTGCAACATTGCGCGCAACAAATTTCTTCGTGTATCCACCATCTGCAACATTTCGTGCAATTGTGTGACGCAAATTTCAGTGTTCAGCCAATCAAATCTCACATTCAAATTTAACCGCTGACCTAATTTTCGCCCGTGGTACGTTTCACGTAAAAAGATGGTTTGGTCTGCAGAGGAGGAAAGTTCATTAATTGACTATTACAGAGATAAGTAATCTTTTTTCCTAAGCCTTACCTGTTTTGTTCTGGATATTTTCATTCACTTCTTTTATCAGCTTTTATATTACTCGCGTGGCGACAGGGAGTAGCCGTAGCGCGCGGAAAGGCAGCAATAGGTCGTTTCGTTAAAGTTACTCCTAAAGCTTTTTTTTTTGCTAAGCGACGCCATTTTGAATTGCGTGATGTAAACATCATCGCATGAGAGCTTGGTAACCGCTGATCAAGTATTGCGCGTAATGTTGCACGAAATGTTGCGACCGTGTAGCCACGTCGAGTGTTGCACCGTGTATCGAGTATCCGGGCCTTAAAACTTAATACCAGAAGCTAATCACCTAGAAAGGTGATAGGCTTGTGTTAATACTTAATAAGCGATCTTTACATTCCACTTGCCAAGGAACAAGACACAAACCACGACATGACATTTTAATAGGCGTTGCCTTTCAGTTATAAACTAACGAAACTAAACTTGTACCTATCCTATCTTCTTCTAAGAAGCCTACGAAGAACTGAACTCTCAGTTAAGCCAGCTC
>JAHPZR010024763.1:32500-34207 GCA_019787425.1 Platygyra sinensis | reverse complement strand
TAACTAATAATTAAAAACCAGCAAATCTACTCGCAACTATATTTTGCATACTAATTAGAAAACACAATTTACAAGGAACTTGACTATTTACAAAAAAAAAATATATATATATATATATTTATTAGTCAACTTCTCCAACTTTCTTAATTATCACAGGGATCTGAATATAGTCATCTTCGTTTTGAAAAATATTTAATAGCGACGTACGAAGAACCCTTTTAAATGTTTTTTTTGGCAAAATCCTCATGTGGCATGGTATCTCATTCCATAGTCTTATCCCAAGTCGAGAGAAAGGCCTATATATAAGTGCAGCAAACTCAGGCCTTATAAAGGCCTATATATGCATTAAATCAGGTAGAATTAGCCTTTAAAAAATACAACTTCTAAGTCACACACACCAGTATCCATGTGTCAATTAGACCCTATGTGAATAGTATGTGACAAATAATCAAAACTTCCCACGTACAGATTTTTTTTGTTTTTTAGTATAATGGAAAGAATCAGAAAAGGAAGTGGGGGTCACCGAGCATCCAACAAAAATATTCGCACACCAAGTTATTGCAAAGGTCATTAGCTCTATTAGTCCAGTCCCTGAACTCTCCTTTCTTCTCGCCCCTTATAGGGGCTGAACCCAGGCGGGCGAAACGAGACTCCAGGATAAGGCATGCTCAGAACGCCGCCATTTTCCCCTACAAATCAGGGGAAAACCCATATTTGGAAATACGGAGCAACTACAGAATACAGGGCCATTTTTTGAAGTGTTTTACCTGAAGTGGCTCGGCGGCTCGCCAGTCGTATTGAGTGTTTAAAGAACGAGGAAGATATATAATTTAGTGGCTCGGCAGCTCGGCGGCTCGCCAGTCGTATTCAGTGCTTAAAGAACGAGAAAGGTATATAATTTAGTGGCTCGGCGGCTCGGCGGCTCGGCGGCTCGCCAGTCGTATTGAGTGTTTAAAGAACGAGGAAGATATATAATTTAGTGGCTCGGCAGCTCGGCGGCTCGCCAGTCTCCGATTGTTGGAAATCATACCACAACTTGGATAAACATGGATATTCACACCAAACCGTGAACCATTCAAAGGAGTTCGTGAATGAAGATGGATATAATACGAACAAAATGGAAGGTCACTGGCGGCACATGAAAGTGAGTTTGCCTGTATTCGGAACTCGCAAGGATAAGTACTCTTCGTACCTTGCAGAGTTTATTTGGCGACATGTAAACAAAGACAAAGACCTATTCGCGACCTTCTTAAATGATGTAAAAACTCTATATAACCCAAATTAAGTTGGCGACATAGTAATAGGCATCCATATCTTGCACGTTTATTTCATTTTATGCTCAAATAGTGGCTTCTCAATTGTGTTACCGAATTGTTTGGATTCGGAAAGGGCAGAGATACATAGTTGCGTTCATGTCGGCTTTGAGGTCTACGAGGACGGCACCCGCCGGACATTACAGATAATTGTTTTGGAAAATTGTATGTTACGTAAACAGATAATCATTTGACAATTACAATATGACTGTTAAGATAGGTGCTATTAAAGTATCGGTGAGTGTAAGAACATCAAGGTTGTCTGTTTATGTTATAAATTTTTTTCATTTGCACTTAGGTAGCACGCGCGAAGTTCGCGAGTGACATGTGATTGTTCAAGTAATTAGGAATTGCAAAAAATTTAACCCTGCTAACGGCAAGATTTCCTTGTAAC
>JAHPZR010024763.1:22500-27500 GCA_019787425.1 Platygyra sinensis | reverse complement strand
CGAGTCTCGGTCACAAAAATTTACAATTATTACTGGGAATGCGTTCTTGTAATAAGCGTTAAATAATGCCAAAATGGGTCATTTTCAATGCCCCAGTGCTCCTTAATGAGTATGGGCACCCCCCTTTTTTATTTCAAAATTGAAGTTCTCATACGATAAATATTTAGTGGGCAAAGTTTGAACGAAAATCTATTGTCAGTTTTATTTCAGGGAATTACCTTAAAAACAGGAAACAATACGTCGCCCTGGTGATACTGAGTCGTCCTTTCAAACCATGGTCTGCGGTGTCCCTCAAGGAAGTTCGTTAGGTCATCTCCTATTTTTTATATTCATTAATGACCTCCCTAATTGCTCTGAGTTCCTTTCATTTAAGATATTTGCGGACGATACTAACTTGTTTGCTTCTGGAAAAGATTTAAAATCATTAGAACTGCAAATGAATTTAGAACTAAAAAAGGTTAAGGAATGGTGTGACATAAATAAGCTTTCGATAAATCTAAAGAAAACCAATTACATGCTTGTAAAATCCCCAAGGAAAAAAGAATACGAATGTTAATATAAATACAAGACGATCTAAGATCGTAAGTCGGGCTACAGGAAGATATCCTACCAGTTTTGACCAGTTACTTGTTTGTCCAAGGTCCCCGCTTGTGGGCGTAGCGTAATTTTTTTTGTCCCCTAAGGCTATTCCCCGTTTTCGACCGTTTAGGGTCGTTCGACCGACCCAGGTTTTCGTGTTTTCCAAAAAAAACTTATGAAGAAGGTAATTACACATAATTTCAAAACATTGTCAGTTTACTCTGAAATACAGTAAATGTTTTGTCATCTTTTTTTCGCTGTTCACGTTTGAGTTTAACCAAGTCTTGTCACGGGAATTTCCAGGCTCCGCATGTTATTATGCTGAGGTACTACGTCTCCTAGTTCGAGACTTCTTCTCCATTTTTTTTTTTTTGGCTTTTTTTCTTTTCCGACCGACCGACCGACAGACCCAAAATCAGGGAACGCATTCGACAGTAAACAAAAAAAGTAAATGGCCTAAGAGGTAGCACTTCTAAACAACACACTATCAACCTCGTTCCTAGGGCCTTTTCAATGGCGTGGGAAGAGAAAAGGTCCTGGGACCAAGGTTGAACACACTGTTGTGATATGTATGTTTTGGGTCAGTACTCTAAAAGGTATAGAGCATCTTTTATATTACAAATAAATGTTAAAAAATATTTTTAAAATGGGACGCTTAATGGCAGTGTAAATCAACCGACGTTTCTGCATTACTGCCTTCTTCAGGGTGTTGAGCGGCCACGTAAAGCAACGAGATCGTTATTTGCAATCCGCAACGTTGTGCTGTTTTGAAACTGTTTGTGCGTTCCAAATAAATATTTTTAATATTTACCCTAAAAGGAGTGGAGAGGTGGTCGCTTGTGAGAGGTTGCCGCAATCTGAGGTTCGACTGTATACAGAAATATGCAAGTTTAAGTGAATTTTAGTCATCTTTTATTTTCAACCATCAAAATTTTACTAACCGTGCATGATAACTATGGGGAACCACACTACTTATTGTTCTACTCAGCTGATTGTAAATACACCGCAGTTATAAGACAACGTTTAGGAATGCCACATTTCAGTATCGTAACCAAAATATTTACAACTCAACGGCTAACGCGTTAACGCGTGGGAAGAGTGTCCTCCGATTGTTTGACATTCTAGAAGGTATTCATAGCAAGCTTTCATAAACAAAACTTTGATTACGTTAGATTTTAAGTCTAATGAAACAATGAGCAAGGCTAAAAGAAACGTTTCAATGTCTGATATCAACGTCAGTCTGATAACGAATACTGAAAAACTGCTGTTGACCTCCTTGGATGTATTCATAGCGAGCCAGAGAACGACGGCTTTCATGAACAAAATTGACTTTGATTACTTAAGATTTCAGGTCTATCAAACCGGCAATAAACAGGGCTAAAGTAAACGTATCAATGTCTGATAAACGAATACTGAAAAAAAGACAATAATTATGAAAAACTCCGGTTGACCCCCTTGGAGGTATTCATACGCATAAAAGCGACAAAACTAATAAAACAAAGAGAAAAATAGCAGCGGATAATGTACTCAGTTTGAGCAAAAACATAGCGAATGTAAGCTTAGTAATCAAGATAGACGTTACATAACTAGACCTAAGCTTATGACAATTAAGCTTACGTTTATCCTCACTCTGATGAAAGCCACTTTCGCAGTCCAACATGGCATCTTTGATGTCGTTTCCTAGAGTTTGAATACGACGCACCTTGTCTTTATCAGTAAATGCTCTTCTGTCGTCTGTAGCAACATTCTGTCTACATTTTCTGTTCACTGAGAACTCATTTCATTTCTGGTATGATTCTGGTACTGAAGACCTTCGCTAAATCCGCTAAATCATTTGATTTTTTTGTTATTTTGAGTTCGCGGAACGACCCGTTTAGAAATATATGCTCATTACACACGCCATCTTTTTGAGTGGATCTACCGCGAACGGTGTGTGGGCCTTTATGTTTGAGCGTAGAAAAGATTACACCATTTGTTAAGATATTCGACGTATCCGCCATTGACTTCGACATCGTGGAAAGAAGATTGAGCCTTTATGACGGGTCTGCGGTATTCCCCATTGCACGTGACTGAGTTTTGTGGAGAAATGCAGGGTAAATTTAAAGTCGGCCTCGCCTGACTAATAACTCACCGAGATGGATCATGCCACTCCTTAGAACGGAAGAACCACATTAAATATTTAAGAGCAATGATCGACAATGTTTTAACTTGGAACTATCACATCTCATATGTGTGCGCTAAGCAGTTTCACGGAATACAGGAGTAATCTCTAAGTTGAGGCATTATCTACCTCCCAAACTTCTTACGCAGATCTGTTATAATGTTATCTATCCTTACATTTCGTATGCTATTGTTGCCTGGGGCAGCACTAGCAAGACAAATCTACATAAAATACAAACTAAGTAGAATCATGTTATTAGGACTCTGTTAGGTTAATATTCTTTGCAACTCTTGCTGGCGAAAATACGGATAGTGCATTACCATCACTAAATATCTTGGAAATGTTAACGGTAGCCAACGTATATCGCCTGCATGCTCTCAAATTTGTACATGCACGTCACAAAGGTGTTTTGACAGAACTCTTTAACCATTTTTTCCAGTATGTCAGTAGCGTACATAATTATAACACCAGGTATGCGGCCAAACAAAATCTTCACAAATTTCGAGTAAAAACAAATATTGGCAAACAAATGATCTCATTTATGGCCATAGATCTTTGGCAAGCACTGCCATACAACTTTAAAGACCTTAATCAATTTGCTGGCTAACTCGATAACCTCGCGGTTATTTTAGTGTCCATGCACAAACTATAGACTACTGTCACCTGTAATTCTTATATATGTATCTTTTCATTTTTTATGTTAATATTATAACTAAAAATTGAAGTGCTAAATAAGTAAAGTGAAGTGAACATAACTACAAGTGAATTTTAGTTTTTCATGCTCTCTGGAATCCTTTGATTAGATATCCGAAATTATAATCCATCAAATCTTTTCGCTCGCGCGCGATTGGTCTAAACACGTCACGTGACCGAATATCCCCCAGCTAAAACTGGGGGATATCCGAGATTATTAAAAACTGGATCATTGGATAATGCAATTCGAGAGTTTTCATTGGCTTAGCCATCATGGTATATGAGCCATTATACCATGATTCACAAAAATGGCGAGCGTATGCGTGATTTTTGGGGCATTTTTGTTTTTATTGTAGTCTAGTTTTCTATATTTTGGGGCGTTTTTAATAAAACAATTATTACACTCGCGCTTGTTGCATATGAGATGATTATAGCCAACTCGGCGCTACACGCCTCGTTGGCTATCTATCATCTCATATCCAACGCGCGCTCATGAAATAATTGTTAAATATACCCCAATTTTCAAACTGCGCGCGTTGCGTAAAAGATTTGAAGTTTTCCTGAAGCTACGCTCGCGGAAAACTGTTCGCTTCTCGGAACAGATAATGTCCGCGGACAAAATATCCGAGCATATTTTCGCGTCAAATGGAGACTATTGTTTATATATTCATAAAATTTTCGGGCAATACTTGGTTATCTTCAGAGTTCTTCGATCAAGCTTCAGCAATCCTTAGAACCGTACCATTTCACTTGAGACCAGTGTGAATTTCATTCGCGGATTAAACGCATCTGTTAAAAAACCTACTGATATGGCACCACGACGAAATCGAATTTGGGGATCATTGGTCATGGTTGAACGCTCTCACCGCTACGACAAAATTTTTAACAAGCCATACCTTATTAGGGTATCCTAAGGGCCAGTGAAATTACAAATGGCTAGTGCAGAGAAAAATGTCGAAAGCAAACTCGCTGATCATGATAAAAGAGCTGAAGAATTCAATTGTAATTCTGATTTGCGTAGTTGTGATTAGAGTAGTTTTCAGTGGTTTCACAACATTCAGACGTTAAAAAAGTCCTTGAAATCAGCTCTCAGCCCTGTCCAACAACAGGAAATTATCAAATGAATAACATGTAATTCATATGTTTGCATTACGTTTTTAAACCTTAAAACAACTTTCATGTGATTTCCTTCTATTTATCTTTTGTAAATGTCTTACAATTAATCTCTGTCTAGCCCGGAAAGGCCGTGTAAATCACTCTCAAGTTTATTTTCTTCTCACGTTTAATTTATTTCGACTGTCCTAAATCTTAAACACTCTTATCTGTTTTAGCTTTTGGCTCGTCTGTTGAGATATGCTCAGGATTGAACGCTAATGAGATTCAAATTTCTTGTGATAAGCGTCACAAAGTGTCCTCATTGGTTAAAAGTCACTAAAGCACACACAATTCTGTCAAATATGAAGTAATATGAAAATCTCAAATAACCCTGCCAAATATGAAGTACTAATTAAACAATACTGGGGTTCAATCCTGGACATAAGTGGAGACGTCTGTTTGGTGTTTTTCT